>JAMYXO010006162.1:7500-14126 GCA_033310375.1 Conus canariensis | reverse complement strand
TTTCCAATCCCATTTACCTTGAACCAAAAGCAGCTTCTCCAGCCGATGCAGAGGTTCTCCAAAGGAGATGGAGGTGGATAGGCCACACCCTAAGAAAGCCTGCTGACAACACCACCAGGCAGGCATTGTCCTGGAACCCGCAGGGGAAAAGAAAGAGAGGCCGCCCAAGGAACTCCTGGCGCCGAGACCTGCAGGCAGACGTGACAGCGTTGGGGAAAACCTGGAACCAGCTGGAGAGAATCGCCCTGGACCGTAGTGCCTGGAGGACCCTTGTCGACGGCCTATGCCCCAGAAGGGGTTGTAGGCGTAAGTAAGTAAGTAAAAGCAGCTTCTGCATAACTCAAAACCCTTGATCTCTGTTTCATATGCCAGATTTTGAATAGCACAGACTTATTCTGAGAGATTCACAGAGTATACACAAACACACACACACGTGTGTGTGTGTGTTTGTGTATGTGTGTGTGTGTGTGTGTGTGTGTGTGTGTGTGTGTGTGTGAGAGAGAGAGAGAGAGAGAGAGAGAGTGTGTGTGTGTGTGTGTGTGTGTGTGTGTGTGTGTGTGTGTGTGTGTGTGTGTGAGTACGCACGCGCGCGTGTGTGCGTGTTTGTGTGTGAGTGTGTGTGCGCGCGCCCGTGTGTATGTGTGTGTGTGTGTGTGTGTGTGTGTGTGTGTGTGTGTGTGTGTGGTGTGTGTGTGTGCGCGCGCGCGCGCCCTGGTGACCCTGTGACCCTGGTGGAATCCTGGACCGGTAATCGTGGATCTTCACGTCCATGCCCCCATCTTACACGGTACAGCAGGAGCAGAACTCAATCCCGGGTAATTGGGGATAAGGTCGTAACAAACACTGCACTGATAGCCACAAGAACTCTAAGAATGTCAGGATCAACAAGCGATAATCCACTGTTTAAGTTGGGTGCCAAGGATCCAAAATCCAACCAGCCAAACCCCGTAGAATTCCTTGCTGCCAGAATGAACTGTATCCCTGCCAGTTGGCCTGTACGCTAAAGATGTCCTCTTTTATGCCAGACTTTATTATTTAGGTGTTTTTTTTCCCCTTCTTTACTATCGTCCACTATTTTTCTGCCGTTCACTTGCTTACGTTCCAAACAGTCTTTGACTTGAGTTTCTCCCATTACAATAGACCTGTCTTGGAACACTTTTGTCTGTGTGTGTGTGTGTGTGTGTGTGTGTGTGTGTGGGTGGGTGGGTGGGTGGGGGGGGGGAGCAGGGAAGACAAACAAACTGCTGTTTCTGATCTCAAATGCTGGAGAACGTACGTCGCCCCAGCAAACGGAGAGTGCTTCTCTCCTGCTGGCCTGATGGTCAGGTCTTATCAGGCCCAGTGCTTCGGCGGAAAGAACTCGCTTTGAGAGAAAGAAATGACGTAACTGAACCAAGAATAGAGCAATGGCCCGCTGTACGTATCTGGACACTCCCACCCGTTAAAGTGTGGCTACTCCAATAAGACTATGATGTTGTTTCCATAAAACGTGAGCAATGCTCACTCGGCATATTCCTGCAGTACGTACAGAGCTTAAAAGTAATTTGTGTGCCCCTCTGTCACAAGTGTTTCTGAACATCGTCTGTTCATTACCAAATGCGAGTGTTTTGTTGTGGAACACTGAGTACGCAATGTAAACTGTTCAGAGTGGACGATAGCTTTCCATTGTGCAGTATTTGTTTGCTGATATGGCAACATTTTTGTTGCTGGTGGTGGTGGTGGTGGTGATGTCTACAGTTCAGTGGTTTTGCAAAATGATGCTTTTATGACGTAAAACCGGGTAATCAATCAAGTGGAATGGCAGGCGTCATTTGAACCGACCAGAGTTATCTTTCTTGGGGACGTCCATCACATTAGCTATCATGTTAGGAATTGGTATTGTCTCCGCTGTGAAAAAATGCGTCTCGCTGGCAGCCCAGCGACAAGGGACGCTACTCGGTGTGTGTGTGTGTGTGTGTGTGTGTGTGTGTGTGTGTGTGGTGTGTGTGTGTGTGTGTGTGTGCGCGCGCGCGCGCGTGCGTGCGTGTGTGCGTATGTGTGTGTGTGTGTGTGTGTGTGTGTGTGTGTGTGTGTGTGTGTGAGAGAGAGAGAGAGAGAGAGAGAGAGAGAGAGAGAGAGAGAAAGAGAGATGCCAATATTCACTTTAATCTAATCTAGTTTCATCCACTTTGCTGGTCAGGTGTACTTGTGGGAATATTCTATGACATCTATTTGTTAACATCAACAGAGAGAGAGAGAGAGAGAGAGAGAGAGAGAGAGAGAGAGAGAGAGAGAGATGTAAATATTTAGTTTTAATACAATTCAATCCATTTAGTTGCTCTCTTGTCCCCATGGGAAGATTCTATTACATTTATGAGTGAATAATAATAGTGATGAGGCGCGCGCGCGAGTGTGTGTGTGTGTGTGTGTGTGTGTGTGTGTGTGTGTGTGCGTGTGCGTGCGTGTGCGTGCGTGCGTGCGTGCGTGCGTGTGTGTGTTTGTGTGTGTCTATGCGTGTGTGTGTGTGTGTGTGTGTGTGTGTGCGCGCGCGCGCGCGCGCGTGTGCACGTGTATGATTTGCTTGGCTGTGTTTTCATTAAGAACGAAATGCGATATTTCGGAGGATATGAGGGAAGGGTTGGCGTTGGACCTGGCAAGAAACTGAATGAGTAAGCCAGTGCAATAAGAGAGATAGGATTGACGATTGTTTATTTCTATAACATTTCAAAGTCCAGTTCGAAGGGAACACGGACATTTGAAACAACTGAACAAATGTTGAGCGCGTTGGATTGAAGAAACACTCTTCTTATATATCTATGCTGAAGAAATAATGAAGGGAGAAACCAGTACAGACAAATAACTTCTCCGTCAAAGATTTTTTTTTTTTTTTTTTTTTTTTTTTAGAGAAAAGAAAGTTTGAGGAAGGAAGAGGAAAACGTGTTATAGACGCAAGTATTAAAACCTTCACATCGGCAAATGCAGGCCATCCATGTCTGTTTTCAAAACCAAACATTGTTTCGCCTTTGCGTGGTCGATTCTTCGTTATGCCTGTACACGGCCGACTTTCGTCTTAAGGGAGACAATCATCAGCGGAGGTCGGACAGGTCCGTCCTTGGTAGTAAGGGGAGATATACCAACTGTAATTTTGTGCTGTTCTCTACATCATGGGGACAAAAACCAAAATGCGACGCCCTCCAAAGGTTGCTAGCGAAGGGCAAGAAAGGAGAACTGGGAAGAGAGTAACATACAGTAGTATATCTCGCAACAACAGCAAAAAAAAAAAAAAAAAAGAAGAGAAAATATATGAAGCTCTGTGCTCCAGGATGCAAAACGATGCAAAGGAAAACAACATGTGCAAACAATCTGAGTGATGTGTGTGTGTGTGTGTGTGTGTGTGTGTGTGTGTGTGTGTGTGTGTGTGTGTGTGTGTGTGTTCTCTCTCTCGCTTCCACATATGTTTATACAAATACGACAGTTCAGACATTGCCTCTATCAGAGAGAGAGAGAGAGAGAGAGAGAGAGAGAGAGAGAGAGAGAGAGAGCAGATGTAAATGCGGATGATTTATTCGACGAAAGGCCATCGCCCCATGCGCAAAATAATTCTGTATAACAATTATAATTCCTGTGATACTTCTACATAAATAAAAAAGCCACTTCTCTTATCTTATATGCTTGATACAAATGAATACTTAGTTGGGTTTTTTTTAAAGTTCTGACATTTGTGGATGATTAAATCTGATGTTTTGGGAAGTCTTTAAAGAACTTTAGCGCGACTTGCAAAACTAAACTAAAAAAACAACAACAAAAGACAAAAGGAATATCATCGTCTCTGGTTTCTTTACAAAATGGGCACATCAAGTCAAATTCAGTATGATAAGTGTAACGATATGAATTAACTGCAATATTAGAAATTGCCAAACGAAATCTGGTCATCATGAATTTCAAGTGTAAATCAATGCGTGGGATTGCTAGTCATACAATGTTTCAAACCAATTTACTGTTTTGCATATGGTCGTTCTACTCAGATAATTGTAAAAAAATATTTCTCTCCTTCAACACCTTTGTTCAACCAAGCAAAGCAAATCAAATGTAAATAAAACATATTTTTGACCGCAGATCTTCTATAAACAAGGCAAAATGTCTTTGAGGATGCTTAGAAAATTTGAAAATAGAAAAAAAAAAAAAGAAACTGAACAACAATTTACAACGTTTCGGTCGTAGACCGTCTTCAGGACTTGTGACATAAAAAACAACAACAAATAAATACGTATAGGCAATGACGTATGAAAACATATACGTAAACGGATGATTACGTGTTTAATGGTGTGTGTGTGTGTGTGTGTGTGTGTGTGTGTGTATGCGCGCGCGCGCGCACATGTGTGTGTGTGTGTGTGTGTGTGTGTGTGTGTGTGTGTGTGTGTGTGTGTGTGTGTGTGTGTGTGTGAAGGCCAAAGTGATTTTCTGTTAACTGTTAAACGCTTTTTGACATCTATGAATGCAATATACAACTTCCGTTTCAAATTTAATTGTTTCTGTACACAGGTTAACAGAAAAAAAACAAAAACAAACAACTAATCATCAACGTGGAATGTGCTTTATTAACACCATCTTGATGCTCTCCATTTTGATTATTTCCTCTACCCAAGCTTGCAACCTGTTTATTATGCCACTATATATTACTGCTAACGTCAGACAGCGAACTACCTCTGTAATTTTCAGGATCTTTCACCTCTCCTTCCTTATACAATGGAAAAATTATAGGTTCAGTCCAGTTGATACGGCAGACGCCTGGAGAGAGAGAGAGAGAGAGAGAGAGAGAGAGAGAGAGAGAGAGAGAGAGAGAGAGAGAGAGAGAGAGAGAGAACGAACGAACGAACGAACGAACGAATTTTTATTTTCAGAGGGTAATGGAATAAGCATCACTGCTTTTTTACATCCAGCCCTCCGGGGCCAAAAGAAATTTAAGAAAGGAAAAGAAAAAAAAAACACAAAAATATTGATTAATATAAAATAATGAAAAATCATTCTTAAATATGAAATACGAAAATACAAAAGGATACAAAATCTATGTACAGAGGGAACACCGACAGAAGGTGTGGGAGACGGTGGGGGTGGGAGTGGGATGGGGTGGGATGGGGGGCAATTAAAAATGAGAGGAGGGGGATGGAAGAAAAGGAAGAACTGATAAGCAAAATGAAACATTTTCACAGAACAGTTATTGGTACATCTTTGGGCAAAGTGGTGTAAGATCAGACAGATACATCAAGTACGTAAAAAGATTGGATTTAAACTTACTAGTGTTTGGTTCGTTTTTCAGTTTTTCTGGGATATTATTCCACAGCCACCCACCAGAATAAGCAAGGCTTGATTTGCATAAATTAATTGATGGGAAAGGGAGATTTATTTTATGCGAATGACGATGATCATTAGAAGTAAATATATTCATTAAATAGGAAGGAGCACTGCCGTGCAGTATTTTATGCATAAAGAGTGCTTTATTGTACAATAGTTTGGTCTTGAATGGAAGGATACCTGCTCGTTCATAATCAGGGTGCCCTAGCGAGGGTTCATCAATTATTATTTTGACAGCTCTCTTGTATATACTAGTCAATGGTTTAAGCAACTTATTGCTAGCTAAATCCCAGAGTGTCGAGGCATAGTCAATATTTGGCTGAATATAAGATTGAAAAAATAATTTTCTGGTGTGATAATCTAAAAAGTTTTTTATTTTCCTGAGCTGATACAGTTTTACAGCAAGATTTTTGGAAAGAAGTTCTAAATGTTTCGACCAAGATAGGTTGTTGTCGATTGCTATTCCTAAGACTCTGTGATTTGAAACCTCTTTGATTTTTTCGTTACCAATATAAAGGATTGGCAAGTTTTCGGTTACATTTTGACGTTTTTGCCTTGTTGTAATCAACATGAATTTCGTTTTTTGAGGATGCAGAGACATGTGATTGAGTTGTGTCCATTTAACGAGAAGGTTGATATTTTTCTGAATATCAAGGTAGACTTGCTGAGCATTAGAGTTATTAGTGTCGATAGTGGTATCATCGGCAAACATTTCACAATGAGAAGTCAAGGTTAATGGTAAATCATTAATATAGAATAAGAAGAGCAGTGGACCAAGCACCGAGCCTTGTGGTACACCAAAGTTATTGGGAATCAAAGTAGAATAACAATCATTTAATAATACTAATTGTTGCCTGTTGGAAAGGAAGGATGAAATGAGTTTTAGAGTGTCGGAAGTTAGTCGATAAATAGTTAACTTTCTGAGCAAAAGTTCATGATTAATGACATCGAAAGCTTTAGCAAAATCCACGAAGAGTACTCCGGAAAAGTGTTTGTTGTTTATGTTTGAAAGCCATCGATCAACTATCTTGGTAAGAGCTGTTTGACAAGAATGATTCTCTCTAAATCCGGATTGATTAGGGTGTAGTAGATCGAATTGTTTTACATGAGAAAGAAGACACTTTTTTATGTGTTGTTCTAATGGTTTTGAAAGAACTGATAGAATAGAGATAGGTCGATAGTTTGAAGGATCCGCCATATTTCCTGATTTGTACAATGGTATGACTTTAGCTTGTTTAAAAGCATCAGGAAAGCAATGCTTATCAATGCAGAGATTATAAATATATGTGAGAGTT
>JAMYXO010006161.1:7500-14127 GCA_033310375.1 Conus canariensis | reverse complement strand
CAGATAACATCAGTTTGCTGTTTTGCTCTTTTCTGTGCATGCAGCTGGAGGCAGACAATCTCTAAGTAATAGTCATGAACAAAGGTCTATAAATAAATGCTTAGAAGAGCAAGGCCATAAGACCTAAATCACAGATCAGATAGCGGCAGTCCACCACAGATAACGAGTGGGTGATTGCAAGTCCGCCTGTCTCTAAAGTATCATGCGCTACTCACGAAGACATCTTAGTCGGACGCACAGAGCCAGGATGAAGGAATGCAAACATCTACCTCGCCACCACCTTGAGAGTGTTGAACAACAAGAACACATCTGTGCTGTTGTAGGGCTCAGATACTAGGGGGACTCGTTAAAAGACCAGAACGTAAGCTTCAGGTGTTCATCACCACCTACCTGCGACAGAGAGATGAAGTGGAAGTCTGAAATCACGAATGAAGAGCTTCGGCTCTAATATCACTTCATATTAAGCCAACGTGGCAACTGTATTAGCAGAGAGTGGAATTTCAAAATTGTTGTTTTTTTTTTTTATCAGCCATCGTTCATTCTGTACCTCGGCATGATTTTGGGTAAAAGGATAGATAACTAAGTGACTGCAAAAATGGGGAGTTTGTGTTATACTCCCTGTTTGGCTAGTATACTTACCATGTCAGACCATAGCATTCAACGGCAGTTAGCCAGCTCTGTCAGGCCGAATTTTTTCCGTGGCCAATGCAGTCATAAGACAGTCACGTGATGTCACCCCACTTCCGGCCCCGGAAGAAGCCAGTGTCAACTTCCTATAAGTCATTCAGCGAGGCCTGGTGTATGGTGACCCCGAGAACCTTGGCGCCAGAGGGGAAGGTAGGGAGGGAATTAGAGTCTGACATGGTAAGTATACTAGCCAAACAGGGAGTATAACACAAACTCCCCATTTTGGCGTCATATACTTTACCATGTCAGACCATAGCAGAATTTAAAGGAATCGGAGGAGGGCGAGCGCCCTAGTGGTTCTTGGGGTTGACCGATATGGCTGCATTGGCCGCCACAAAGGAAATCCCCTTAGACCCATCAGCTCTGGTCATGCGGATATCCCTCAGGTAAAAATTAATGAAGGGATTTTCCGAACGCCAGTAGGCTGCCTCCAGCAGGTGGCGCACGGGGACAGAGTACTGGAACGCTGTGGAAGTGGCCAGTGCTCTGACCTCGTGGGCCCTGGGTGATAGGACAGGGAGATCCTTGTACGCCTGAGCGTAGGTAGATCTCACCGTCTTGGAGAGCCACCTGGAGATAGTTCCCGCCGAGATATCTCTAGTATTGTTGGGGTTGAGGGAGATAAGGAGTCGTCTCTGGGAGGAGCGCCTGGGGCGTGTGCGTTCCCAGTAGTACCTGAGACACCTGGAGGGGCAAAGGTCCATGTCTCCATCTTTTTCTCCCTTTCCCAAGATGTCAGAACTCCGGAAGGAACTTGAGAGAGACTGAGCCGTCCCTGTGGAAGGCGATATCTGTGGGGTCACCGCTGAGGGCGTGAATCTCACTTCGTCTTCTGGCCGAGGCCAGGGCGAGGAGAAAGGTGGTCTTAAAGGAGAGGAGGTCAAAAGGAATAGAAGCAATGGGTTCAAAAGGGGTTTTTCTGAGGGCATCGAGGACCGTAAAAAGGTCCCAGAGGGGAATGCGCCTAGGGGACTGAGCTTCCCGTAGAGCAACTCCTCTAGACACCTCTCTGAGGAGAAAGTCATTGTCAAAAGAAGGGCCCCCCAGTTGACGAATGGTAGTGCAGATAGCTGATCTGTAGCCCCGAATGGAGCCAGCCGACAGCTTAAGGGAAGAGGATAGGTGGGAGAGGAAATTTCCTATTTGGATGTTGGAGGGGCAGTAATGGGGAACAGAGTTATCTGAGCACCAGGTTATCCATCTCTCCCAACGGTAGTTGTAGAGGGATTCGGTGCTGGCTCTGCGAGATGCCGAGGCGAAGTCCCGTAATCCCTGAGAGGCCCCTGCCCCGGCTAGTGTGTCTAGGACGGACTGGGGTCTCTCCGAGTGGGGGGTAGATGCAGATGTTCGCAGTTGGGCTGGCATAGAAGCCACGCGTGTAGGCGAAGCATCTTGGGATTGGAGTGAGGAAGACCTGACCGGGGTTGTCTCAGCATGTCCCAGCGAGGGCTGAGCCGGAGGGGGGGAACGTGGGTGAGGGACTTGGGGTCCGGGAACCAAGACTGGGTCGGCCACCATGGCGTTACGAGGATCAGCCTGGGTCTTTCCAGCCTTGCCTTCCTGATCACCTTGTGTAGGATGGGGAAGGGGGGAAAGGCATACGCCAGTAGGCCCGTCCCGGGGAGGGATAGTGCGTCGACTGCATCCGCCTGGGGATCTGGAACGGGAGAGACGTACAGGGGCAGGTGATGGTTGAAGCTGGTGGCAAACAGGTCGATCATGGGCACAAACCAATGGTTGCGCGACACCAGCGAAGGAGGGCCTCTGTTCTGAGGGAGAGGCCTATGGAGCGGGCCTCTCCCCCTTTGTTGACATAGCAAGCTACCGACGTATTGTCCGTGAGGAGGAGAACAAGTCGGTGCGCGACCTTGTGCTGGAGTTGGAGAAGGGCTAGCCTGACCGCTTCCAGCTCCCACTCCCCGAGGCGTGACTGTCCTCCACGTGGGCCCCCCAGCCCAAGTTGGAGGCGTCTGTATAAAGTTCCAGTGGTTGGGTTGGGTTGGGAGGGAGATGGGGACCCCGGTGGAGAGAGTGGCTGGAGTGAGCCGCTCCTCCGTCGCCGAAATGAACCAGTGTCCGAGGGGAATGACCTGGTCCCAGCGGTCGGAGGTCTGTGACAAACGTCGGCGGAACTCCCTCTGAAGTTGGCGTTTGGGGACCCGCCGCAGGGGAATGAGGGGAGACAGGGACTCCATCATTCCTAGGAGGGAGGACAGGGTTCTGGCCGAGGTGTGGGGTGCCTGTGACAGGCAGGAGATGAGGTCCACTATGCGTGCAGGCCTCTCCGGGGTCTGCCAGACGAACCGTAGGAATCGTCTGTGGGCCGGGTGAATCAGGATCTGAAAAATAGGCGTCCTTCAGGTCTACGGATGTGGCCCAGTCGCGATGATGGATGGAGTCTCGGATCTGGGTGGGGGTCTCCATCTTGAACTTGGTGGGCCTGAGGAACTTGTTGAGGGGCGAAAAATCTAGAATGGGCCTCCATCCTCCCGAGGCTTTTGGATCACAAAGAGTAGAAGCCGGGGTTTGGGTGGGAAATCTCCGAGATGGCCCCTCTTTTGAGGAGGTCTTGGACTTCCGTGCGAAGAGCTTCTGCTTTGGCGGGGGAGGGTTCGTTGGGGGAGGGAGGGGGAGATAGCATGAGGGGGGGGACGCTCGTGGGCCCAAGGAAGGCGAAACCCTTCCTGTAGCACCGCCACTATCCAGGGGTGAGGCGTATGCGTCTCCACTGGTGGGCATGCCGGGAGAGGCTGCCCGCCAGGGGGGCGAGGGTCTGGGCTGGTGGGTGGGGGATAGGGCGAGGGGGGGTGCTACCTGATCTAAGTCCCCCTCGGGCTGTCTCCCTAGTCAGCTCCGGGAGCGTGACTGTTGGCCTAACCGAAAATTTTGCTGATGGGGTTTTGGCTTAGGCCTTGGGAGAAGATTAGGATCGGGGTAGGTCGACCGTCCTTGTGCATGGGCACGGCCGGGCCCATGGCGCGGCGTGCCCGCACGCCCAGGATTATGGACACCACCGAGGTCGTGCGTCGGGGTGACCATAAGGCTGCTTCCGGAGTCGAAGCGCTCCTCGAGCTCAGGTGTTGGCTGCACCTGTGCCCGGTGGGCCGAGCGCTATGAGTGCACGTATCAATTTGGGGGGAAAAAGAGATACGTGACTCATCAAGGCGAGTGACGGATGGTGATTCCATCCCAGATCCGTCACCCGTGCTGGTCCGCGGCTCGGCAAGGTGCCCCGGGGGCCGAGATTCGCGTGACTCAGCATGATAGTTAGAAGTCTCCGAGCGAGTCCGTAGGCTAGAGGGCAAGCTGGCCGATGGAGAAGGGGTGGGGGAGGGCGAATTCCGTTGGCTAGTCTTTGCTCGGCCGGGCCCCTTGAGGGGAGCCTTGCCATTAGACTTTCTGGGCAGCACCTTGAGGGGAGCTTTGCCCTTAGACTAGCAGGCAGATCAAATGAAAGGCATTTTGAAATGGTGGCCGCTTGCCTATCAGCCTTGGGACGCCGCGGTCGTGCGTCCGTCGGTTTGGTAGACGAGGAAGATCACGCGTCCCTTCCGCGGAGAAGTCGTCTCTGTCTACCCGAACCGTACGTTCATCAGTGCGAACGGATTGCTCCGAGATGGAATCGACCCGCGGGTTCTCCGGGAAATTGAGCGAACTCCGAGCAGTGGAGTGGCTCGACCCGGCGGTGTCCTTCACCATGTTGGGCACAGGTGGATAGAGCAAACCCGGAACACACGACCGCAAAGAGGAGACAAGGTGGCCGATCGAGAAAATCAATTAATCTCGATCGTCCGTGTGGTGTCGTGCAAAGTGCTCGAGAGATCGACTGAAAACTCGAACTACCCGTACACGCCACCGGTCGTGTGACTGGTATGGCTATTAATAGCAATCTCTACACGTGGAGTATCACTGTGTATAGGTGTGATAGTTCTTGGGCACTAAATCTTAATAAGCAGATCAGTGTCACACACCCTTACTCGAACACGTTCTACCTGTGAAGGGTAAAGAGTACAGGTGTGATAGTTATTGAGCCCTAAACCTTAATATGCGGAACCAGCACAAAATGCGTGCTGAACCCGAGGCTCGGCAATATGGTGGGGGAACACGACCGGCGAGCGGTGCCGACGATCGCGAGTAACAAAGTCGCGAGAGTGCCGGTAAAAGAGACAAATCTTTAATAAATACGCTCCCGAGAGTGCCGGTAAAAGAGACAAATCTTTTAATAAATACGCTCCCACCAAGAGCCTCACACGGCAAAAATACTCAGGGTCTAGTGCAAGCCGGAACCAGCACAAAATGCGTGCTGAACCCGAGGCTCGGCAATATGGTGGGGGAACACGACCGGCGAGCGGTGCCGACGATCGCGAGTAACAAAGTCGCGGGAGTGCCGGTAAAAGAGACAAATCTTTTAATAAATACGCTCCCGAGAGTGCCGGTAAAAGAGACAAAGCTTTTGATAAATACGCTCCCACCAAGAGCCTCACATTTGCAAGCCACAACTGAATCAAGTATAGAACAAAACACAGCAAAGTTAACACAAAGGCAAGTATAGGCGAGACAGAGCACAAGACTTATCTTGCTTTGACGGCAGGCCGAAGATGAATGACTTATAATCTTTAGCCGGATATTCCATCGACAGTTTCCAACTGGAGGGTCATTTGGCCATGGACCATTTTTAGCTGAAACTCCTTCTCTGATTAGTTATGACGATTGGGCAGTTACATGCTCGGGGATGGGAATGGATTGATAGAGGAGGGACGGTGGCGGTGGTGGTAGGAATGGGTGGGTGGGTGGAATGGAGGCGGTAAGAAGAGAGGTAGAATGTGGCTCCTTTACATGTGTGTGTGTGTGTGTGTGTGTGTGTGTGTGTGTGTGTGTGTGTGTGTGTGTGTGTGTGTGTGTGTGTGAGTGTGTGTGTCTGTGTGTACGTGCGCGCGCTGAATGTTGTTATATTTTCATATATACACATGGATTTATATCTGAACAACAATGCAACTGAGTGCAACTTTTTTGTTGTTGAGAGAAACCATGTCCATGCACACACACACACACACACACACACACACACACACACACACACACACACACACACACAACACAACACAACACAACACACACACACACACACACACACACACACACACACACAACACAATACAACACACAGACACACACAGACACACACAGACACACACAGACACACACACACCACACACACACACACACACACACACACACACACACACACACACACACATACATACCCACACGCACCCACGCATAGACGCACGCTCGCAGACACACAGCCGGCGCACACGCAAACACACACACACACACGCACACACACACACAGACACACACACACACACACACACACACACACACACACACACACACACACACACACACACACACGCCAGCACGCACACACACACGCATACAAACACGCGCACGCACGCACGCACGCACGCGCGCAGACAGACAGACGGACAGACAGACAGACAGACAGACAGACAGACAGATACACACACACACACACACACACACACACACACACACACACACACACACACACACACACACTCACAAAAGCACACCCACACAAGATAGAGTTGCAAAACTCGCCAGGTGGTCTGTAGATCCCCTGAGCATCTCATGGGAGAGGGATGAGATTTCATAGCCTTCCTCCTTTTTTTTTTTTTATCTGACTTGGAAACTGTACGCAATGCCACCAGTATATCCCCTCAACAGCCGACTCCCAAGTCGACCAGAGATACCAGGCTCAGCCGAACGGAACTTGGGGATGGTGGTTCGTATCCTGTACGCAGACCAGGGTGTGATAGGACTAATCCACATGAGCCAGACATACGTTTGTTTTGCTTGTACTTGCGCTTGTTGCAACGTATCTGTTTGAAGCATGAAAGAATAGAAAGGAGAGAA
>JAMYXO010006160.1:0-5000 GCA_033310375.1 Conus canariensis | reverse complement strand
CAGAGCCTCTCAGCATTAACACCAACCCACCAGCCAAGGCTGAGATCATCAAAGCCATCAAGTCCTTGAAGAACGGCAAGGCAGCGGGTCCGGACGGCATCCCCCCTGAAGCTCTAAAGACCGATGCTGCAACAACAGCAGAAATGTTACTTCCTCTTCTAGCAAAGATATGGGAACAAGAGCAAGTGCCTGCCGACTGGAAGCTTGGTTATCTGGTGAAGTTTCCCCAAGAAAGGCGACCTTTCCCAGTGCGGCAACTGGCGAGGAATCATGCTGCTGTCCATCCCCAGCAAGGTGCTCACAAGAATCATCCTGGAAAGAATAAAGGAGGCATTAGACAAGGAGCTGAGAGCAGAACAGGCAGGTTTCAGGCAGGACCGGTCATGCACGGACCACATCGCAACGCTGCGTATCATCATTGAGCAATGCGCAGAGTGGCAGTCTCCCTTGTACATGACCTTTATCGACTTCGAGAAAGCATTCGACAGCGTCGACAGGGAGACTATCTGGAAGCTGATGCAGCACTACGGAATCCCACAGAAGCTCATTAACATCATCAAGAAGCTGTACGAGGACTCAACCTGCCAGATCATCCATAACGGGAAGCTGACCAACCCCTTCGCAGTGAAGACAGGAGTGAGGCAGGGCTGTATACTGTCGCCGACAATTTTCCTGATCGCCATAGACTGGATCATGAGGAGAACTACAGAGGGCAGCAACACCGGCATCCAGTGGACCTTCACCAAACATCTAGAGGACTTGGATTTTGCGGATGACATCAGCCTTTTGTCTCACAAACAACAACACGCCCAGGCCAAGCTAATCAGACTCGCAGAGGAGGCAGAAAAGACCGGCCTAAAGATCAACACCAAGAAAACAGAGGTGATGCGGATGAACAACCGACTCAACCAACCACTGCAGCTACACGGAAAGGACCTGACGGAAACAGACCGTTTCGTCTACTTAGGAAGCGTGGTCAATACTGATGGCGGCGCAGACGATGACGTTAAAAGCCGGATCAACAAAGCAAGGGTAGCGTTCAACACCCTGCGACCCATCTGGAACTCCAAAGCCCTATCCCAGCGCAGCAAAGTCCGCATCTTTAACACCAACGTCAAGGCAGTCCTTCTCTATGGAACCGAGACATGGCGGGTAACCAACACCATCACCAGGAAGATACAGACATTCGTCAACAAATGCCTGCGCCACATCCTCAACATCAGGTGGCCGGAGAAGATCTCGAACGCTGACCTATGGAAAAGAACCAGCCAGAATCCGATCGACCAGGACATCAAGAAAAGAAAATGGGGCTGGATAGGCCATACGCTCCGCAAACCCACAGACAACGTCACTAGACAAGCACTAGAGTGGAACCCACAAGGAAAAAGGAAAGTGGGACGGCCAAAACAGTCGTGGAGAAGATCCGTCGAGAGCGAAGTGAAGGAAGCCGGAATGACATGGACTCGGCTGAAGAGAACAGCCCAAAACAGAGTCCGTTGGCGTGGTGTTGTTGCGGCCCTATGCTCCACTGGGAGTCAACAGGACTAACTGAACTAACTGAACTGTGTTGACTTGTATGAAAATCTTTCCTCTTGTGCACTGTGTTGACTTGTATGAAAATCTTTCCTCTTGTGCACTGTGTTGACTTGTATGAAAATCTTTCCTCTTGTGCACTGTGTTGACTTGTATGAAAATCTTTCCTCTTGTGCACTGTGTTGACTTGTATGAAAATATTTCCTCTTGTGCACTGTGTTGACTTGTATGAAAATCTTTCCTCTTGTGCACTGTGTTGACTTGTATGAAAATCTTTCATCTTGTGCACTGTGTTGACTTGTATGAAAATCTTTCATCTTGTGCACTGTGTTGACTTGTATGAAAATCTTTCATCTTGTGCACTGTGTTGACTTGTATGAAAATCTTTCATCTTGTGCACTGTGTTGACTTGTATGAAAATCTTTCATCTTGTTCACTGTGTTCACTTGTATGAAAATCTTTCCTCATGTGCACTGTGTTGACTTGTATGAAGATATTTCATCTTGTGCACTGTGTTGACTTGTATGAAAATCTTTCATCTTGTGCACTGTGTTGACTTGTATGAAAATCCTTCATCTTGTGCACTGTGTTGACTTGTATGAAAATCTTTCATCTTGTGCACTGTGTTGACTTGTATGAAGATATTTCATCTTGTGCACTGTGTTGACTTGTATGAAAATCTTTCATCTTGTGCACTGTGTTGACTTGTATGAAAATCTTTCATCTTGTGCACTGTGTTGACTTGTATGAAAATCTTTCCTCATGTGCACTGTGTTGACTTGTATGAAAATCTTTCCTCATGTGCACTGTGTTCACTTGTATGAAAATCTTTCATCTTGTGCACTGTGTTGACTTGTATGAAAATCTTTCCTCATGTGCACTGTGTTGACTTGTATGAAAATCTTTCATCTTGTGCACTGTGTTGACTTGTATGAAAATCTTTCATCTTGTGCACTGTGTTGACTTTATGAAAATCTTTCCTCTTGTGCACTGTGTTGACTTGTATGAAAATCTTTCCTCATGTGCACTGTGTTGACTTGTATGAAAATCTTTCATCTTGTGCACTGTGTTGACTTGTATGAAAATCTTTCCTCATGTGCACTGTGTTGACTTGTATGAAAATCTTTCATCTTGTGCACTGTGTTGACTTGTATGAAAATCTTTCATCTTGTGCACTGTGTTGACTTGTATGAAAATCTTTCCTCTTGTGCACTGTGTTGACTTGTATGAAAATCTTTCATCTTGTGCACTGTGTTGACTTGTATGAAAATCTTTCCTCTTGTGCACTGTGTTGACTTGTATGAAAATCTTTCATCTTGTGCACTGTGTTGACTTGTATGAAAATCTTTCCTCTTGTGCACTGTGTTGACTT
The DNA here is from genome assembly GCA_033310375.1 of Conus canariensis. NCBI lineage: Eukaryota > Metazoa > Mollusca > Gastropoda > Neogastropoda > Conidae > Conus > Conus canariensis. The sequence continues at coordinate 2,095 of JAMYXO010006160.1, read as the reverse complement.
GTATGAAAATCTTTCATCTTGTGCACTGTGTTGACTTGTATGAAGATATTTCCTCTTGTGCACTGTGTTGACTTGTATGAAAATCTTTCCTCCTGTGCACTGTGTTGACTTGTATGAAAATCTTTCCTCTTGTGCACTGTGTTGACTTGTATGAAAATCTTTCCTCTTGTGCACTGTGTTGACTTGTATGAAAATCTTTCATCTTGTGCACTGTGTTGACTTGTATGAAAATCTTTCCTCTTGTGCACTGTGTTGACTTGTATGAAAATCTTTCCTCTTGTGCACTGTGTTGACTTGTATGAAAATCTTTCCTCTTGTGCACTGTGTTGACTTGTATGAAAATCTTTCATCTTGTGCACTGTGTTGACTTGTATGAAAATCTTTCCTCTTGTGCACTGTGTTGACTTGTATGAAAATCTTTCCTCTTGTGCACTGTGTTGACTTGTATGAAAATCTTTCCTCTTGTGCACTGTGTTGACTTGTATGAAAATCTTTCCTCTTGTGCACTGTGTTGACTTGTATGAAAATCTTTCCTCTTGTGCACTGTGTTGACTTGTATGAAAATCTTTCCTCTTGTGCACTGTGTTGACTTGTATGAAAATCTTTCCTCTTGGGCACTGTGTTGACTTGTATGAAAATCTTTCCTCTTGTGCACTGTGTTGACTTGTATGAAAATCTTTCATCTTGTGCACTGTGTTGACTTGTATGAAAATCTTTCATCTTGTGCACTGTGTTGACTTGTATGAAAATCTTTCCTCATGTGCACTGTGTTGACTTGTATGAAAATCTTTCCTCTTGTGCACTGTGTTGACTTGTATGAAAATCTTTCCTCATGTGCACTGTGTTGACTTGTATGAAAATATTTCCTCTTGTGCACTGTGTTGACTTGTATGAAAATCTTTCATCTTGTGCACTGTGTTGACTTGTATGAAAATCTTTCCTCATGTGCACTGTGTTCACTTATATGCACCCGATGCAGTGAAAGGTAGCCCCCTTTCTCTGGAAAATGTCCTGGAATATTTCCTGTCTGAATCTTTTCCCGACACAATTGCTGTATGTTGTTTCAAATACTGGTATGGAGGATGTTTGTTTTGCCCACATGGGTGTCTCACACCACGACCGAAGCAACAAGTCAACAACCAAGCTATCAAGCGGTCAGTTAACAGAGTCCGAAACATTCAATACTCAGCCACCAAGCACACCCACAGAACACCCATGTCTCTCTCCACTCGGCCAGACAACCTTGACCCACCCACCGGTCAGACCCGATACATGACCCCTGAACCCTCAACCCCCACCTCTTCGGTCAGGTGGAGTTCGTCTTCCGGGGCGAGCTGTCCAAGTCCAACCAGGACCACTTCCCGGGGGTCTTCGGGCTGGAGAACTCGGAAGGCATCAAGAACATCCGCGAGGACTACACCAACGCCTTGCAGCGGTACGGAAGGGGGGGGGGGGAGAGGGGGGAGTAGGGTGGGGGGGGCAGTAGGGGGGGGGGAGGGGGGAGTTGGGGCGGCGGGGCGGGCGGCAAGCCTAAGAGCCGCCACTTCTACACCAAGGAGGGCTTCCTGAAGGCGCTGCGTTCAGGGACACTGCCGCCCACCGTGCAGCTGCTGGATGACAGCGGGCGCTACGTGGACAAGTTCTGCGTGGAGAGCAACAAGGACGGCCCCTTCTGGCCCGTGGAGAGTGTGCTGCTCTTCCCCACGCCCAAGTTCAAGTGGTGAGGCACCGTGGGTCGGGAACCCCTGTATGCCCAGCTGCTACGCGAGTAGTTCTTGTGGAGTTTGGGGTTCGAATCTATGGTGCTGGTGGTTCTGAGGGTGCGTTTGTAGGTGGTGGTGGCGGTGATGGTAGTTGATGGCGCTGTGGATGACGATGATAATACTACAGCTGCTGCTGCTACAGGGGTACCTGGCTAAGGTAGTCATGGTTTGATTGATGTTGATGGCTTTGGTGAGGGTGTCGATGGTGTTCGTGCTGCTGGTGATAACAGTGGAGGTTATGGTGATGACAGTGGAGGTTATGGTGATAACAGTGGAGGTTATGGTGATGACAGTGGAGGTTATGGTGATAACAGTGGAGGTTATGGTGATGA
>JAMYXO010006159.1:10000-14128 GCA_033310375.1 Conus canariensis | reverse complement strand
GGCCTTACCATCAAGACTGACAGGTCAGAGTTGACTGTAACAGTTGATCACTGGTGGTGAACTTTGAGCGCTGATGGTGAGCTTTGATTGCTGGGGGTGACCTTTGATCACAGACGGTGAGTTTATATATATATATATATATATATATATATATATATATATATAATGTGGATCCGTGGTCCGGATCCGGATCAATTGGCGATTCCAGAATCGTCCAGCAGGATTAATATGAAAAAAGAGAAATAACTCCGCTAGTCCAACACACCAATTACTTTCCCTACGGTGACTCAAGGCTTTCTTCGCATTATAGATACGATAATGACCAAATTTCCACTGAACATGAACGATATGTAAAATTATCGTCACGATCATATTATAACTGTCAGCGAAGTAACACATTTCAATTAATAGTGAAACTTCCTCATATGGTAAACGTTCTTCTTTCGTGTTTTGGATCTTTCATTTACTACAACAACGACGACGACAACAACAATGACCACAACAACAACAACAACACAAATCAGCAAAAGATGGGTGAAGGCAGGAATAAACATGTTTATTGTCTCCTTGTTCAGGTGGGCTCACGGCTTTTATGTAACCCAAACAATATTATTATCTCAGCAGAGACCTTACAATAACGTTTTATACCTTCTCTTCACAGCGATTATCTAATCATCCAAAACGCACACACACGCGCACAAACACACAACACATGCATGCAAGCAAAATTGCAAAAGCCCAAAACTGGACTGCATTCTGCTTCGAAATCAAAGCCCTCCCCCCTCCCCCCTCACTCCCTAACCCCCCCAGCCTCCGAAAAAGATATGTTTTTAGTATGTGCGGTTTGCACTGAAACATTTGGACGCGTTCACATCGAAGAGAATTCCAAACAAGAAGGGGCACAGGAAAAAGATATGGAGCCCTTCACCAAATGTTTTACTGGAGGGCACGTGCGACTCACGCAGTAAGACTTGTCAGAATAGGAGCGGAAAGCATTCAGCAGTGAATGCAAGTGAACCACATGAGACGGGTAGCCAGGTCCAGTGGCGCTGAGTGCTCCAAAGAGAATGTGTACTTCATTCTAGCCTCTGCAGGAAGCCAGTGCAAAACACGGGGGTTTGGTGTGCTATGACTGGTTCGACGGTTTTGAAGAGGTGCAAGAACTGCATCGTTCTGGAGTAGTAGTAGTAGTAGTAGTAGTAGTAGTAGTAGTAGTAGTAGTAGTAGTAGTAGTAGTAGTAGTTGTAGTAGTAGTAGTAGCAGCAGTAGTAGTAGTAGTAGTCATGTAGTAGTAGTAATAGTGGTAGTAGTAGTAGTTGCAGTTGCTGTTTCAGTTGTAGTTGTAGTAGTACTGGTAGTAGTAGCAGTAGTAAGCAGTAGAAGCGGTAGTAGTAGTGGTTGCTGTTATTCTTTTAGTTGTAGTAGTTGTTGTTGTTGGTGGTGGTGGTGGTGGTGGTGGTGGTGGTGGTGTGTGTGTGTGTGTGTGTGTGTGTGTGTGTGTGTGTGTGTGTGTGTGTACGTGCGTGCGTGCGTGTGTGTGTGTGCGTGCGTGCGTGCATGCGTGTGTGTGCATGCGCGCGCGCGCGCGCGTGTGTGTTGTTGTTGTTGTTGTTGTTGTTGATTTATAGTCTGTTCACACTTGGTGATATTAGACTTTACTGGGGGGGGGGGGGGCGAGGGGAGGGGGGGAAGGGGAGGGGGGGCGGGGTGAGGGGAGGGGGGAGGGGGATTGGGGGAGGGCGGAGGAGGAGGACAGGGGGGGAGGAAAAGGTCAGAAATAATGTCAAGAACAGTACAAATTTAAATATAAACTACACTGTCATAATTATAACAATATGCTAATTTGAGATTGAGAGATAATTTTTGCAACCTCAACAATTTCTGAACTGAAAGAAATAGCGTGAACCGGTTTGGATTTCGAAATTTCAATGTTTGCTTTTGAATAAAGAGCATTTAAAATGGGGCAATGGAAAAGTATATGTTCACTAGATAATGGCTTAGAACATGCACACGCTATATTTTGGGAATATTTGGTCTTCCAAGAGTTCAAACGTATCTTGTATATTAAACTAGAAATATGTCTAGGATATGTTTCCATTACACATTTATCTTGAGACTTCTCAATTCGGAAACAGCTTTCCAATAACGAATGTACTTCATATATATCTAACTTCAAATTACTTTTTGCAGCATTGCCCATTGCCCCGCGTCTGGCTAGTTTATCTGCTATTTCATTCCAATAAATACCACAGTGTGAAGGGACCCAGCCGAAGACTATATTTACTCCTGTGGAAATAATGTAATTAATTAAATGCTTTATTTCAAAGATTACATCCTTCCTTGTTTTAACATCCCAAACTTTCAAACTATCTAACACTGCCTTAGAATCAACACAAAATAAAATGTTACAGAAAGAATGATTACTATCACAAATAAAGAGTAATGCCATAAGAATAGCATACAATTCTGCTGTAAAAATAGAAAATCCTTTTCCAAGGCTGTATGCTTTTTGAACTTTTAAAGCCGGAATAACAAAACCTGAACCTGCACTTAACTGGCAAACGGAACCATCCGTAAAAATTTTTAAGTGATTAGAGTATTTGTTTTCTAAGTTTTCTCTCACTTTATAAGTTAAAATGTTAATGTTATCATTTTTCCGGACATTAGTGTAATCTACATCAAAGATAGCTTGTCTATGTTCCCATGGAGGCACCGGGGGAACAACAGGAGCAGGTGAGAGTGAAGTGACATCAATATTGCATTTTTCAAAAGAATCTTTCGTGTAATTTCGAACGGGACAAAGATAACCTAGCTGTTGAGCTCTTTTGGGATATTCAACATTTGAATCCATCAACACTTCGTTTTCGACTGAATTAGGTACTGAAAGACTTCTTGCAATATATTTGGCCACAGCTAATCTACGTTGATCTGACAGTGATAGCATATCAATTTCTTTGTACACCTTCAATGTGTTTGTGTGCACTGGGACACCAAGCGCTAATTTGATAGCTTTGCTGTCTATACTTTGCAATTTTTTCAGTAGACTTTGAGGAGCTGAAAAATAAACTTCTTGTCCGTACACTAGTTTTGATCTTATTAGAGAAACAGCTAGGTGCAGGATGGTTTTTGTATCTTGAGCCCACGGTTGAATACAAATAATTTTCAATAAGTTTAAACGTTTCCTTGTTTTAGCTATCAAGCTTTCAATGTAAAAACGCCAGTTAAGTTTAGGGGTTAAATTCACACCCAGAAATTTTATGTTTTGTGAGTACTGCAATTCAGAACCATTCAATTTGAAGCTTGGCAAATACATTGGATTGTCTCCATTATTGAAAAACATTAATTGTGTTTTTTCACCTGAGAGAATAAGCGCGTGTGTGTGTGTGTGTGTGTGTGTGTGTGTGTGTGTGTGTGTGTGTGTGTGTGTGTGTGTGTTGTGTGTTCACTTGAGCCATCAATGGGAACAGCCTGCAAGTAAAGAATTCAAATAGTCGATGCAAGATAATGCAACTGCTGAGACAGATGTCCGAGAGGCGTCGTTCAAAAAGAAAGTGATGAATGACGTCTACAGGGCACAGGTCGAAGTTCACATTAGGGTCAGACCGTTAGCATCATCAAAATCAAAATGACTTAGCCCATTGTGACGAATCTTGGGCGGAAAGTGGGAAATGCCCGAGAGACAAATGCACTTAGAGAGAGAGAGAGAGAGAGAGAGAGAGAGAGAGAGAGAGAGAGAGAACGAACGAATGATTTAATGAGTTAAGCTTACAAGCCCATTCTCATGCAGGGGTGACGGTGGGGGTGAAGCTTTTCGAAAATGAATGTTAAGGAATGCACACAAACAATAAATGTCAGAAAACAACATCGCGATGAGGAAACCAAATCACGGAAATAATTAACAAACATCGAACACCGATGTGATTGTCATTGAGGCTTCCAAAATGTTTATCCACTGTCAACAAGATTTCCATTCTCCACAGCTGAACTGCCGCTGGAAGTCAGCTGCGCATTTTCTCTGTCAATAGAACGAACGGTCTCCATGTTTCTTAGCATTCCCTGTAGGTACGCCATAATGTCACTGGTAGTCACGTTCTCTGGAGGGTCGTTCTGTTGTTCATTCGCCGGAGG
>JAMYXO010006158.1:12500-14138 GCA_033310375.1 Conus canariensis | reverse complement strand
CAAACACACACGTAGAAGCACAAGCACATATGCCGACACAGCACGCACGTACGCACGCACACAGAGACATACAGACACACAAACACACGCACGCATATGCACACGCACGCACGCACGTACGCACGCACGCGCACACATACGCATGTACGCGGGTGCACGCACGCACGCATGCACATACGCACGCACGGACGCGTCGACACACGCAGCACGGACGAAAGCACGCACGGAGACGAACACACACACACACACACAAACAGACACACACGTACAAGCACAAGCACATATGCAGACACGCACACACGCACACTTACACACAGGCACACATGCACACAGGACGCACGCACGCATGCAAGCACGCACGCACAAACACGCACGCACGCACGCACACACACACACACACACACACACACACACACACACACACACACACACACAAACAAACACACACAAAAACACACGCAAGCAAGCACTCACGCGTAAACACAGACATACGCACACGCACACGCACACAGGTAGGCACACGTACGCACGCACGAACGAACGCACGCTCACATACACACTCACGTACGCGGGCATACGCAAACACGCATGCACGTACCCACGCACGCACGCATTGACGCAAGCACGCACGCACGCACGCGAACACACACACACACACACACACACAACACACACACACACACACACACACACACACACACACACACACGTACAAGCACAAGCACATATGCTGAAGCGCACACTCTTACACTTACACACAGGAACACACGCACGCAGGTACACGCACGCACTCATGCACGCACGAAGGGAGGGAAGCGTGCAAGCACACACACATCACACACACACACACACACACACACACACACACACACACACACACACACACCACACACACACGCACACAGCTACACACGCACACACGGACACAAACACACACGCACACATGCGCACACGCACGCTTGCGCGTCCGCGCAAGCACGCACGCACGCACGCACAAACGCACGCAACAAAGGTACGCAAGCACGCACGTATGCACGCACGCACGTTCACACTGACACACACGGACACGCACGCACACACGCGCACACGCACGCACGTTCACACGCACTCATGCACACATGCACCCACGCGCTCACGCACACGCACAAGCACATACGCACCCACGCAAACGCACAAGGACACACGAACAGACAAACAGACGCACACACACACACACACACGCACGCACACGTATGCACGCACGGACGCATGCACACAAACACGGACGCATGCGCGCGCGCCCGCACGCATAAACGCACGCAAGCACGCACGCACGCACGAACGAACGCACGCTCGCATACACACAGTGCGTGGTGCGTGCATGCATCCATGCATACGTGCGTCCATGCATGCGTGCATGCGTGTGTGTGTGCGTGAGTGCGGGCGCGCTAACGTACTTCCGTGCCTCTGTGTCTGTGTGCACGTGTGCGTGTGTGCCTGTGTTCGAGTGTGCGTGGGTGCGTTTCTGCTGTGTGTGTGTGTGTGTGTGTTGTGTGTGTGTGTGTGTGTGTGTGTGTGTGTGTGTGTGTGTGTGTGCGTATGCTCGTGTGTGTTTCTGTGTGTGTGTGTGTGTGTGTGTGTGTGTGTGTGTGTGGTGTG
>JAMYXO010006157.1:0-14140 GCA_033310375.1 Conus canariensis | reverse complement strand
AGGGTGTGTAAAATCCAGTATTGTGCGAAATGCGGTGGCGACCACCCTCCACTTCACGCAATTCCCCTGTTTGGATAGGGGGTCCCCATCCAAAAAGTAAAAACCCGAAAGAAATTTCCTTTTGGCGCGCAAACAGGTTTTTGGTGGTCAGCGTCAACAGTGCTTCATTTTGCATCGGCTGTGAAGACAGTTTCAACCCGCCAGTCTGCTGCCAGACTGATGAATTTATTTTCACCAAACATTGCAAGGGAAAATGTAAAACTCTGGTGGAAAAAATCCACCACCTCCCAACCCAGTGTGGGTGCCCTGGTGGGGGCAATAAATCCACCACCCTTCAGGACTGCCCAGCAGTCTACTCCATCTGCTGCTGGGCAGAATAAAACCCATCCCTCCCGCCTCGACTCTCGTGAGCGGTGCCCGTGCGGACAAGGGAGTACCACCTAGTGTGGAGATGGTGGAGATGAAGAAGAAACCTCCACCGTCCCCAAAACTCAAGCCGTCTTCACCTGGGGCAAGTCTGCGCAGGTTGGAGACCAAACAATCCAGTGCCAACTGAAACAAAAAATACGGTCCATTGGTTTGCAGACGATGATCGGAGATGAACTGAATTCTCTCTATTCGTCCTCTGCACCATGGCCCAGTAAATAGTTCATTGGAATATCCGTGGTTTAACTCAAACTTTGAGGAGCTGCAGTTCTGTGCAAACATTAAAACCCTAAGCTCTTCTGGAAATAATAATTTAAAAAAAAAAGCCCTTTAAACTCTTTCTGGCTTTAATATTCTTTCCAAACCTGCAAAACCCATCCCCCATTGAGACTAACGGACGGCGTTGCCCTTCTTTACACAAAAACTTTGCTGTTTGTCCTGTGGCTCTAAATCCCCCTTTTCAGGCAGTAGTGCGGCCGTTACTGTCCATAAAATGTTACAATTTCCTCATGTACTGCCACCTTTCTGTCCCGGTTTGTCGTCAGGACCTTGTCAGTTGATTGGAGGAACTTCCTCGACCGTTTTAACTGTTGGTTGTTTTAAGGACACGTCCTTTTGGGGTAGTGTGAATTCGTCATCCAGAGGTCTGCTTCTTGAAGATGTCCTTTCAGACTTTGATTTGTGTTGTCTGAATGTGGGCTCCAACTTACCTCCACTCTTCCTCGGTTCACTTTCAGTTTAGATTTATCGATATGTGACCCCTCGCTGGTCCCGGATATGATTTGGGCTGTCCATGTGATCCGCATGGAAGTGACCATTTCCCTGTCTCTTAAACCTGTATTAACTGAAACGCTCTGTTTCACAGTCTTTATTATAGAAGGGCTAACTGGAAACTTTTTGCTGCCGTATTTCAAAGAATTCCAGGAAATTGATTTTCTTCAGAGTTCAGACCCGCAGAATCTTAACCAATACTGTGTTAAACTGTGCTAAGACCTGTATTCCAGGTCTCCGCAAACTCCACTGCCAAAACCCCTTGGTTTAATTCTTCCCAAATCTCAAAAGTACGAAACGGGTTCGCGTCGGGATCCAAGACCTTTCGGTCCCAACGTCGACCCCCCTTCCCCCGTGCCAAATCAACCATTTAAATCAGAAAACCGTCGGTTTGGGAAATTCCGCTCGGGGGACTCTAAAACCCAAAAAAAAATTTTGGAAAAAAATCGAAAAAAATGGGAAGCCCCCAACCCCCCCTTTTACCTAAAACTTGCCGATGTTTGAAAGAAAAAAAACTTTGCCATCTGTTGGCCCAACCCCAAACAAAAATCTATCTTCAAAAAAATTTGCAGTTTGTAGAAAAAAACAAATCGGAAAAATTTCAACTTTTTCACAAGAAAACTTGAAGCCACAATTTTTCCTTTTTAAAACCAAAAATAAAATGGCTTTGCAAACTGAAAGATTCTCCCCTGGTCTGGATGATTTATTTCGGTTTTGAAACATTTTTCCGGCTGTTCGCCCCTTCTTAGGTATACCCCCTTTTGGACCAGGGTGTTTTCCCGCCCCCCCGGGCGGAAAGCCCTGATCTTTCAATTCCTAAGTTGGAAAGGACCTTCCCAAAACCCTTAAAAACTATGTCCAATAGCTTGACCAGCTGCCTCAGTGATCGATGGAAAAGATGGCAACAGGTTTTGAGGGGAAGTGGAAACCGTGGCTTTTTGGCCGGAAAGTGGGGGTTCCGGAAGTCCCATCGCAGGTTGACCTTTTTAGTCGTTGGAAACCACCTCTAAAACCCCTTTTTGTAAAAGCAGATTGGTCGCTTCTTTTTTGCCCTAAAAAAAAGGTATGAACCACCTGGAAATCAGGAACCTTATGGCCCTCCCCAAACTTGGTTTTTGGGGGTCCCTGCTTTTTTTATTCAAAACTTTCTGGGTGTCGGCAGTTCCCGGTGGTATTGGCACCGCTCCTGAATCCAGGGCAGGGGCTGGGGGGTTTTACCCCAAGGGAGCTCCCCTTTTCCGCCCTTTTCAGCATCAAAAAACATGACATTGTCAAATCATTAAACCGGGTCCCAGTTTCGGGTCGTGATGACTTAGCTTTTTCGCATTTTGGGGCTTCTTCGCCCGCAGGTCGACTCCAATTTGTGTCACAGTCCCCAGGGCCCAGGGAAAAGGGTTTTTCCTTCTCAAACCAAAACTCGCAAATCCATTTTCATTTTTTCTCTTTTTTGCTGATCCTGAAAAACGTCGGACAAGTCCCCATTCCTGGTGAAAGAAGCCCCAAATTTTGGGTTTGTTTTTTATAAAAAATTGAACTTTAAAAATCACATCCAAAAACCGAAAAACGCTGTCAGAAGAAAATTGTGCGAGTTGTGGACCCGATTGGGGCGGACGGGAAAAAAAAAATCCCCCACTTTAGAGGGCTTGTCCCCTCCCAAAGGGCGAGGGGTACGGCCTTTTTGACCATTTCCTGAAAAGTCTGACCCACCACCCTCGGGTTGATTGTTTTTGCTTGTATGCGAAGCAGGGAACCTCCCTCTCCCTTGCCGACTAAAACTTGGCCCTTGAATTTCGTCGAGTCTCTCGTCTGAACCCCAAAACCCCGCTAAAGGTGTGTTTTGCCCCCAAATTCCCAAAAAAATTCGAGCCATCCCCGTTCCCCTTCCCCCTTGTGGTTCGGGGTTTTTTCCCCCTGAAAAAAGCGGTATAGACCCTTGGGTGGTTATGACTTCTCCAAGTTTTCCCGACGACCCCCAGGGTTTTTCCCCAGAGGTCCCGGGTTTTATTTAAGGGCCCCACAAGGAAGACCCCTAGTTCCTTGGCCCAAAACCCTTTTGGAACTTGTTTCCCAAATTTCCATCTTTTTAAAGAAACCGACGGTTTCCCAAAATTTGGGGGGGAGCTGCCTTTGCGTGTTTTATGCTGCCCCCCCCGAGATGTGCCGACCCAAAATTTCCCCCCCGCTCCCCCTACGCGTGAGCTGACCCTTGGTCCGGCATTCAGTGATTCCCAAAAACGAAACAAAAGATTTCCTATTCGTCGATCCCTTTCTGCTTTGGAGGCCATTTTCCCGGCCGTAATCTCAACACCCTCAACTGCTGAACATTTTTTTAATTACACCTCCCTAAAACAAACGGACCAATTGGGTTTTGTTTTGGTTCCCAGCCAGGGGGGCTTCGAGGAAAGGGTTGACCGGGCCCCCGAACCCAAAAAGGCCCAAAATTTGTCGGTTTCCTGTTCCTCACCTGTCAAAAACCCAAAAAAAAGGGCCCTTGAAAAAAGACCTGGCAAAGGGATGGTCTTGCGCGGAAAAAACTTAAAAAACCCCGCCCAAACCTCAACGAGTTTTTAAATTCCAGAGGCGGCCAAAAGAACAAACGTCCTGTGCCGCTTGCACACAGGCCCTGTTTTATCCCCATTTTTTCTTTTAAAGGGAAGAAGTTCCTGGTGTTTCCATTTCATTTTCACGGGTATTCCTTTTCTGTTCCACTCCGGTAAAAAAAATTTTTTTTTTAGTTGGGGGGACTTGCACGAGGGACATAAAACACTTTACAGCAGTTTTCATGAAAACCCTTTTCGAATTCCCCCCTGACGTGATCTTTGGTTTTAAAAGAATAAATTTTTAAATTGATTTGGATTTTACAAAGAAAGTTTTTAAAACGAAGTTTCTGGGCTTTTTTTGTTTTTTTTTAAAAACAGATGTTGAAAGTTTTTTTTGTTGTTGTTTTTTTTTGATGCTTGGATGATTTTAACTTTGTGACGCCCTGATTGGCCTTTGCGGTGGGGGCTATAAGCAACTTACCTTCCTTACTATTTTTTTTTTTTGAGGCCGGGGAAAATGTTTTTTTGGCTTGGAAAATTTGTCGTGGTAAGAGAGGGGGAAAACAAAAAACATCACAAACAAACTCCGAATTTTCCCCTAAGGGCCAAATTGCCAAGACATAAAAAATTCCCCCACAAAAAAAACAAAAGAACACGCCCAAAATTTTAAGCACAACCAAAACACTTGAAAAAAGTTTGAGGGGGCAAAGGCACAAGTTACAAAATGAGGTTTAAAAAGACTAGCAAAGTGGTTTTTTGAAAGAGATCCTCCCAAAAAATATTCCATTTTACAATGGATAAAAAGCCCTCAAATCAAAATTCTACAAAACGCAAAATTTCCGTGAAAATTGCCAATTTGAACACAATCAAAAAAACCCCCCAAAATTAAAAATTTTAACATGTAATTCGGTATAAAAAGATTATAGCAACCCAACCATAGAAAGTTTTTAGTCAGTTAAGTTGTTCCCTTTTCCCATTTTTTAAAATTTTTTGATAATGTTTTGGTACTTTTATCCCCCTTCTTACATTTCGTTTTTTTTTTCTTTCTTTATTTCCTATTTCCCATTTTTTTTTTTCTTTGTTTTTTTTTTTTGTACTCTGTTATTTATTCATTAATTTTTTTATTTTTTATATTTATTTTCGTATATTTTTTCTTTTTTTTTAAAGCAATTGAAAGTTAGGATGATAGAAGAGACTTTTATACTTGTTTGGTGAAGCCAAAGAAAAAAAAATTTAAAAAATTAGTTCTAATAATAACCATTAACTAAATAAAAACTACCTTATTCTACCTAACAATGACTACTAATAATTCTATTTTCCATTTTTGATTCCACATTTTGATTCTTTCAATTTTTTTTTCTTTGTTTGCCGGGATTCGAACCGCAGCTTTTGGAAGGTGGGGTCTGAAGGCCTTTTGCAGATGGAGTCACCCCATGCTAACGACACCATTTCCCCTGAGAAATTATGCCTTATGAAGTTCACTTTATTCCCCCCCAACCAGCCTATTTTCAAATACGTTGCCTACAAAGTTCTTCTTGCCTGTTATAGTCCCCCGTCAATTTTTTACAAAGTTGCTGAACTCAGCACTACGACATGAGCCCCCCTTTAAAAAACTGGGCAAAGGAAACACTTTGTGTCGCCCTGGGGTTCAATCTAAAACCGTTTTTTCCCCGTCACTTACTCCCAGGGGCCCAATGCTGTGTATCACGAAAGTGCCGTTGCAGGAAACGGGGGATAACCTGTGAAACCGCGAGCCAAGGTTTGGAGGAGCTTTTCCCTCTTTGGTTTACTTTTGCAACTTCCCCCGTTTTTGTTTGGCTGATGTGCAGTGAAAAAAAATGTTTATTAAAAAGTGTGACAATGACTCGTTTGCCTGCCCCTTTTTCTCCCTTTTGTATGACATCAAAAAAGGAAGGGAAATCAACAGAAAATGGTGGCGCCAAAACAACTTGTGATAGTGGCGATGAACAGAAAAAGGCGTAGCGAAACAGATTTCCTATGAGTTAGTGTACAAAATATGAAGGAGACGGAAAAAAAGCAAGCGAAGGATTCAAAAACGTGCTTTACCCAACCAGAGCCGAAACTTAGAACACAAGCACATTTTCCAGACGGCCTAGCTCACTCGAAACAATATGCGCGCACACAGAATCTCGTCAACAAAACTTTACCCAAAAATGGCAAATTGGGAAAATTCTCCTGTTTTGGGGGAAAGGTCAAACCCCTCACTTATACTAGATAAAGATTTTTGGGAAATCCCCTTTTGGACCAATCGTGATGTTGTGTTGTAAAGTTTTTTTAAGTGGCTATTACTATGTGGCTGACTGTTCAGGATGTTACAAAATTTTATCCACGATGTGGGTCCAACACGATAGGTTTGTAAAGGCCCCTTTGTATACGTTGTTTCCACATAAGTTTCGTGTTGGCCCCCCTCCCCCCTCCCCTTTCCCGCCCCACCCCACCCCCACCCCCTCCCTTCCCCCATAGTCCGTTTGTGAATGGGCTTAATAGCCAAAAACCACATTAAACTATTCGCTTCTTTATTCTCTCTTCTCTCTCTCTCTCTCTCTCTCTCCCCCTCTCTTCTCTCTCTCTCTCTCTCGGGAAAAGTCACAAATTGAATTCGTATGTAAATTAATCCCAAAAATTCCCCAAAATAAATGCCTTAAAATAAACAAATGAGATATGAAAAATAAAACAACACACACCCCAAAACACACACCACACACCAACACACACACCCCAAAACCCACAACACACCACACACACACCAAACAACAAAATTTTAATTTTAAATAAATATTATTTATATATTTTATATTTAAGTAAATCCCGTTTATAAAATTAAAAAGAAAAGAAAAAAATGGGGAAAAAGGGGGAATATTTGTATACCATGACGATTTTGGAAGTGATTAAAACTTCGTGAGGATAACACAGACATTGTAAAATTTTATACCAGCCAGCAAATAAGGGGAAAAAAAGGAAGGAAGAAAGGACAAAAAAGAAGGAAGGAAGGAATGAAGGATGGAAGGAAGGAAGGAAAAAAAACCCCTTTAAAAGCAAGAGAAAATAAAAAAAAAAATGGAAAAAAAACCCCCAAAAGGCGGGGCCGGGGGGTAAGTAAAAAAAAAATTTAGTTGATTATTAAATTTAAGTCATTTAATTTAGTTATTTTCCATTATTCTCCATTTTTAATCATTCCTGAAAAATGTCTTAAGGTACATCAATCCCCCCTTTGTTTTACATTTGTTCTTTTTTCCCTTTCTTTATTTTCCCTTTTTCCCATCTTTTTCTTTTTTTCTTTGTTTCTTTTTTTGTACTTTGTTTTATTTATTCATTAATTTTTTTATTTTCTTATATATGTTGTACAAAATATATTTTTTTTTTTTTTCTTAAAGCCCAAATTGAAAATTAGAGGCCCATAGAAAAAGGCTCTTTTACTACTTGTGTGTGGTAGAAGCCCAAAAAAAAAAAAATCTCATTAACTTTAAATTTGTATCTAACTTTAAATAACCAAGTAAAATAAAATAAAAAAACTACCTTTCTTATATCTAACTACTTTCTAATAACAATTAACTATTCTTCACATTTTTTATTCATTTACATTTTTGATTTTTTCACTATTTTTTTATTCTTTTACATTTTTGATTCTTTCACAATTTTTTTTTTTTGCTCTTGCCGGGTTTTGAAACCCCCAGCTTTTGGATAGGTGGGCGTCTGAAGGCGTTTCCTTTTGCCCGACGGATGTCTTACCCCACTGCTAACAGACACCCAATTTTACTTTAGAATTTATGCCTTATTTAAGTTACTTTACTCCTCCCCAACCAGCGCTAGTTCAAATATTCAGTTGCCCTTCCCACACAAGTCTCTTTTATTTTTCCTTTTTTATTTGTTCCGTCAACTTTACAAAGTAATTTTGATTTCAGCACTACGAAAATGACGCTTCCCCGTTCAAAACTGAAGGGAAAGGAAACCAAAATTTTCGTCGTCCCGAGGTTCCTTACTATAAACCCATTATTCCCTGTCACGTTACTACCATTTGCGTGCATGCGTTTTATAAAAAGAAAATGCCGCTTGCAGGTAAAAGGGATAAAAACTTGAAACACAGACGAAGCCCAAGGGGGGGCAAGGTAGACTTTTATCTCCCTTGGTTTACTTTTGCCAACTCTGCCCCGTTTCTTGTTTGGTACTGATGGACAGTGAAAAAAAATGTTTATTTCTGATAAAAATGTAGCTGACAATGATCTTTGTTTGGGCCCGCCTTCTTCTCCAGTCTTTGTATGGGCACTCTAAAAAAAAAGGAAGGGCAAATCCCATGAAAAAATGGTGGCGCCAACACCACTTGTGATTGGGGGCGATGCTAGAAAAAGTGGTAGCAGAAACGATTTCCAAAAGACTTTTAGTGTCAAAAATATGAAGGTATGACAGGGAAAAAAAAAACAAGGAAAAGTGATTAAAACGAGCATTTACCCAACACGAGCCGAAACAAATTGAAATCAAACACTGTGGCACAGGGAAACGCCTAGCCCTAAGAAGCTAAATGAGCCACACAGAAATTTGTCAAAAAAAAATTTTCCACAAATTGGCAATTATTGAGGAATCTCCCATGTTTTGGTGAAGGTCAAAAATCCTTCTCCTGGAGTAAAGATGTTTTGAAAAAGGGAAAAACCTCATAGGGGCCAATCGTGACTGTTGGTTTAAAGTTGTGAATTTGGGCTATTTCTATGTGTGATTGACTTTTTCAGGAAATTTTTTTACAAAATATATTTTTTACCACGATGTGGGGCCATATCACGATGGCGTTTGTAAAGGCCCCTTTGTAATACTTGTTTCCACAAAAGTTCGTGTAGTGCCTCCCCCCTCACCCCTTTTTTCCAAAGCCCTCCCCCCACCCGACCCCCACCCCATTCCCCCTAGTCCGTTTTTGGAATGGGTTTAAATACCCAAAAACCCAAATTAAAAAATTTCGCATTGTATTCTCCTCTCTCTTCTTCTTCTTCCTCTTCTCTCTCTCCTCTCTCTCTCTTTTCTCTAAAAAAAGTACAAATTGAATTCGTTAAAAATTTAAATACCTAACCCCAAATAAATGCTTAATAATAAACAAAGAGATATAAAAAAATAAAACCACACACAAAAACCCCAAAACCACACACCACACAACACCACACAAAAAATTAAATATATATATATTAAAATTTTTTAATAAAAAAGTAAATACGTTTTAAATAAAGAAAAGAAATAAATGAGAAAAAGAGGAAATTTGATTACCTGAGTTTTGGAAGTGTTTAAAACTTCGTTGAGGATAAACAATTTTGTCAAAATTTATACCAGTACAGCAAATATGAAAAAAAAAAGGGAGAGAAAGGACAGAAAAGGGGAAAGGAAAGGGAATGAAGGGGAAAGGGAAGGAAAGGAAAAAAGAAAAAAAAGAAAGAGAGTAAACAAAAAGGAAAAAAAAACCCCCAAAGTTGGGCCCCGGGGGAAGTGAAAAAAAAATTAGTTGATTACTTAATTGTCAGTTAGTTAGTTAGTTCCATTATTCTCCATTTTTAACATCCCTGATATTGTTTTAGGGTACTCAACCTCCCTGTCTTACATTTCGTTCTTATTTCTTTTTTTATTTTCCCTATTTCCCTTTTTTTTTTCTTTGTTTCTTTTTTTGTCTCTGTTATTTTTCATTAAAACTTTTTATTTCTTATATAGTTGTACAGATATTTTTTCTTTTTTTCTAAAAAAATTAGAAAGTTAGAGACTGATAGAAAAAGTCTTTAATTGTAAGGGAGAAACAAAAGGAAAAAAAACATTAACTAAAAAGATATCTAACTAACTAACCCCAAGTAACAAACTAATAATCCTTACTTACACCTAACTACTGACAAATAACTAATTAACTATTCTTCCCCATTTTTGTTCTTTCACTTTTTGTTCTTTACTTTTTTTTCTTTGCTCTCCCGGGATTCGAACCCCGCAGCTTTTGGGATAGGGGGCGTCTGGGGCGGTCTTTTGCGCGGATGTTTCCCCCCCACTGTAACGGACCCCCTATTTCCCTTTGAGAAATTTATCCTTTATGAATTCACTTTCTTCCCCCCCAAACCCGCAGCTATTTAAATATTAGTTGCTTCCACAAAAGTTCTTCATATCCCTGATCAGTTCCCCCGTCAATTTAAAAAGATGCTGAATCAGCACTCAAAACTGACGCTTCCCCGTTAAAAACTGAAGGCAAAGGAACCACTTTGTGTCGTCCTGGGTTTCAATACAAAAAAACGATTTTTCCCCTGTCAGTTACTACCAGCGTGCATGCTGTGTAAAAGAAAAGTCCCGCTTGCAGGTAAACAGGGAAAACATGTGAAAAAGACGAACCCAAGGGTAGGCAAGTAGTTTCTTTCCCATTGGTTTACTTTTGCCAATCTGCCCAGTTTCTTGTATGGTACTGATGGACAGTAAAAAAAAATTTTTATACTGATAAAATGTAGCTGACAATGATCATCGTTTCCTCCCTTCTTCCCCGTCTTTGTTGAACTAAAACGGGAAAGGGAAAAATCACTAAAAACTGTTGGCCCCACACTTAGTGTAGTGTGCGATGCTTGAGAAAAGTGCTAGCAGAAAAAAAGATTTCCCTTGCGTTAGGTACAAAATCGAAGGCCATGAAAAAGGAAAAATAAAACAAGGAACGTGATTCAAATCGATGCATTTCCCAACCAGAGCACGAAACAAATTAAAACACAAGCCCATGGGCACAGACGCCCCCTAGCTCACTACGAAAAAAAAGCGCAGCAACAGATTCCGTCAACAAAACTTTTACAACAAATAAGGGTTTTTATTGAGGAATCTCCCCCCAGTTTGTGGTGAAGGAAAACACTCACTTTCTGGGAAAAGTTTTTTAAAAGGAAACCCTCACTAGGACCAATCGTGCGTTGTGTTGAAAAGTTGTGGGGGTATTACTATGTGTGTTTGATTTTCAGGTATATTTACAAAAAAATTTAAATACCCCGTGTGGGATCCATATCACGATGGGTTTGTAAAGGCCATTTGTAATCGTTGTTTCCACTAAGTTGTGTATGTGCCCCCCTCCTCCTCCATTTCTTCCAACCCCTCACCCCTCCCCCTTTCCCCCCATCCCTTTCCCCTCCATAGCCCTTTTTTGGAATGGGCTTAATGCCTAAACCCATTAACTATTGCTTCGTATTCTTCTCTCTCTCTCTCCTCTCTCTCTTTTTTCCTTTTCTTTTTCTCTAAAAAGTCCAAATTAAAATGTATGAAAATTTACCTAAATACCTAAAAAATGCTTTAATAAATAAAAAATGAGATATAAATAAAACCCCAACCACACACACACACACACAACCACACACAACACAACACACACAAATATATAATATATATTAGATATTAAAAGAAAATCGATTATGAAAAAAGAAAAGAAAAAATGAAAAAAAGCGGAATATTTGATATCCCATGACGTTTTGGAGATGATTAAAATTCGTTGAGGATAACAAGACATTTCTAAATTATACCAGTACAGCAATAATAAAAAAAAAGGAAGAGAAAGGACGAAAGGAAGGAAGGGGGAAGAAGGATGGGGAAGGAAGGAAAAGAACCATAAAAGAAGGAGAAAAAAAAATGGAAAAAAAAAACCCCAAAGTTGGGCGCTGGGTAAGTGAAAAAAAAAAATTTGTTGATTTCTTAATAGTCAGTTGTTAGTTAGTTCCCTTATTTCCATTTTTAATCATTTGATAGTCTTCATGGTAATCAACCTCCCTGTTTACATTTCGTTTTTTATTTCTTTCTTTATTTCCTATTTCCTCTTTTTTTTTTCTTTGTTTCTTTTTGTACTTGTTTTTTATTCTTTAAATTCTTTTTATTTTTTATATGTATGATAGATTATTTTTTTTTTTTTCTTAAAGACAATTAAAAAAGTTAGAGACGATAGAAAGGACTTTTTATATTTGTAGTCTGGTAGAACCAAAAAAAAAAAAAAATTCCTTTAAACTAATTGATTCTAATAACTAACCAAAGTAACTAACTAAATAACTCCCCTTACTTATACCAAAACCCAGACTAACTAACAAATTTAAATATTTTCACATTTTGATTCTTTCACATTTTTTCTTTGCTCTGGGGGATTCAACCCGCAGTTTTGGTAGGTGGGCGTCTGAAGGCGTCCCTTTTTGCAGACGGGTCTTCCCCCACTGTAACAGCCCCTATTTCCTTGAAAAAATTTAGCCTTATGAAGTTCCTTTATTTCTCCCCAACCAGCAGTTTTCAAATTTCAGTTGTTCCTCCCAAAAAGTCTCTTCTATGCCTGTTACAGTTCCCGTAACTTTACAAAGTTGCTAAAAATCAGACTACAAAACATGCGTACCCCCCGTTCAAACTGAAGGAAAAGGAAAACCCAATTGTCGTCGTCCGAGGTTCAATAAAAAACCGTTATTCCCTGTCAGTTACTACCACAGGTGATCTGTGTTAAAAAAAAAGTGCCGCTTGGGGAAAACAGGGATAACATGTGAAAAAAGGGACAAAGCCAAGGGTAGGCAAGGTAGACTTTTCATCCCCATCGGGGTTTACTTTTGCCAACCTGCCAGTTTCTTGTATGGTACGATGCTGACAGTGAAAAAAAAAAATTTTATATGATAAACTGTAGCTGACAAATCATCGTTTGCCTGCCTTCTTCTCCCGTCTTTGTATGCACTCAAAAACAAGGAAGGGAAATAAACATGAAACTGTGTGGCCCAACACACACTTGTGATAGGTGCGATGATCGAAAAAGTGCGTAGAGAAACAGATTTCCATATGACGTTTGTGTACAAAATACTGAAGGCTATGAACGGAAAAAAAATAAAAGCGAACGTGATTCAAAATCGGCTTTACCAAACAGAGCACGAAACAAATTAAAACATCAAGCACATGTGGCACGAAAGCGCTAGCTCATACAGAAGTAAATGCAGCAGCACACGAATCTGTAAACAAACATTTACAACAAATAATGGAAATTTTTTGAGGAATCCCTCCATGTTTGTGGTAAAGGTAAACATCACTTCTACCTGGAGTAAAATGTTTTAAAAGGAAATCCTCACTAGGCCCAATCGTGACTTTTGTGTTGAAAAGTTGTGAAGTGGACTTTACTTGTTTGATTGACTGTCCAGGAAAATTTTACAAATATATTTATCCCACGATGGGGGACCCTATAGATGAGCGTTTGAAAAGGCCATTTGTAATACTTTTTTCCACATAAGTTTCGTGTATGGCCTCCCCCCTCACTCCTTTTCCCAAGCCCCACCCTCCCCCGTCCCCCTTCCCCCCTCCTAGTCGTTTTTGTGAATGGGTTAATACCCTAAACCCTTTAAAACAATTCGATTGTTTTCTCTCTCTTTTCTCTTTTCCCCTCTCTCTCTCCTTCTTCTTTTCTCTTCTTAAAAAAGCCCAAAAATTGAATTGTATGAAAAATTTCCCTAATCCCTAAAAAAATGCCTTATAAATAAAAAAATGAGATATGAAAAAATAAACACACACACACACACACACCAACACACACACACCACACACCACAACACAAAAATAAAATAAATAATATATATAATTATATATAAAAGTAAATACGTTTTTTGAAAAAAGAAAGAAATAAATGAAAAAAAGAGGGAATATTTGATTCCATGACGATTTTGGAAGAGTTTAAAAAATTCTTTGAGGATAAACCGACATTGTCATTTTAAACCCAGTACAGAAAATAATGAAAAAAAAAGGAGAAGAAAGGACGAAAAAAAAAGGAAGGAAGGAATGAAGGATGGAAGGGAAAGGGGGAAAAAAAACCTTTTAAAAACAAGAGAGAAAAAAAAATGGAAAACAAACCCCAAAATTGGGGGGGGTAAGTGAAAAAAAAAATTTGTTTATTACTTTTAGTCAGTTGTTAGTTAGTTCCTTATTCTCCATTTTTTAATATCTCCCGATAATGTTTCATGGTACATCAATCCTCCCGTTTACATTTCGTTTTATTTTTCTTTATTTTATTTTCCATCTTTCTTTTTTTCTTTGTTTCTTTTTTTACCTTTTTCATTTATTCATTAAATTTTTTTTTTTCTTTTATGTATGTTAAGAATTTTTCTTTTTTTCTTAAAAACAATTAGAAATTAGAGATGATAGAAGAGTCTTTACTATTGTCTTGGTAGAAGCCCAAAAAGGAAAAAAAAAATTATTAATAATTAGATATCTAATAACTAACCAAGTAACTAACAAAATTTTAAATCCCTTTCTTAAATACCTAACTACATGACTAACTAACTAATTAACTATTCTTCACATTTTTGATTCTTTCAACCCCTTTTTTTTCTTTCAATTTTTTTCTTTGCCTGCCGGGATTCGAACCCCCAGCTTTTGATAGGTGGGCGTCTGAAGGGTGTCTTTTGCGACGG
>JAMYXO010006156.1:0-10000 GCA_033310375.1 Conus canariensis | reverse complement strand
TATGTCCTGGCTAATTTGCTCTGTCCAACTTCACTTCCTTAATGTCTCCCTATGTCCTGGCTAATTTGCTCTGTCCAACTTCACTTCCTCAATGTCTCCCTATGTCCTGGCTAATTTGCTCTGTCCAACTTCACTTCTTTAAAGTCTCCCTATGTCCTGGCTAATTTGCTCTGTCCAACTTCACTTCCTTAATGTCTCCCTATGTCCTGGCTAATTTGCTCTGTCCAACTTCACTTCCTCAATGTCTCCCTATGTCCTGGCTAATTTGCTCTGTCCAACTTCACTTCCTCAATGTCTCCCTATGTCCTGGCTAATTTGCTCTGTCCAACTTCACTTCCTTAATGTCTCCCTATGTCCTGGCTAATTTGCTCTGTCCAACTTCACTTCCTCAATGTCTCCCTATGTCCTGGCTAATTTGCTCTGTCCAACTTCACTTCCTCAATGTCTCCCTATGTCCTGGCTAATTTGCTCTGTCCAACTTCACTTCCTCAATGTCTCCCTATGTCCTGGCTAATTTGCTCTGTCCAACTTCACTTCCTCAATGTCTCCCTATGTCCTGGCTAATTTGCTCTGTCCAACTTCACTTCCTCAATGTCTCCCTATGTCCTGGCTAATTTGCTCTGTCCAACTTCACTTCCTCAATGTCTCCCTATGTCCTGGCTAATTTGCTCTGTCCAACTTCACTTCCTCAATGTCTCCCTATGTCCTGGCTAATTTGCTCTGTCCAACTTCACTTCCTCAATGTCTCCCTATGTCCTGGCTAATTTGCTCTGTCCAACTTCACTTCCTAATGTCTCCCTATGTCCTGGCTAATTTGCTCTGTCCAACTTCACTTCCTCAATGTCTCCCTATGTCCTGGCTAATTTGCTCTGTCCAACTTCACTTCCTCAATGTCTCCCTATGTCCTGGCTAATTTGCTCTGTCCAACTTCACTTCCTCTTAATGTCTCCCTATGTCCTGGCTAATTTGCTCTGTCCAACTTCACTTCCTCAATGTCTCCCTATGTCCTGGCTAATTTGCTCTGTCCAACTTCACTTCCTCAATGTCTCCCTATGTCCTGGCTAATTTGCTCTGTCCAACTTCACTTCCTCAATGTCTCCCTATGTCCTGGCTAATTTGCTCTGTCCAACTTCACTTCCTCAATGTCTCCCTATGTCCTGGCTAATTTGCTCTGTCCAACTTCACTTCCTCAATGTCTCCCTATGTCCTGGCTAATTTGCTCTGTCCAACTTCACTTCCTCAATGTCTCCCTATGTCCTCACTAATTTGCTCTGTCCAACTTCACTTCCTCAATGTCTCCCTATGTCCTGGCTAATTTGCTCTGTCCAACTTCACTTCCTCAATGTCTCCCTATGTCCTGGCTAATTTGCTCTGTCCAACTTCACTTCCTCAATGTCTCCCTATGTCCTGGCTAATTTGCTCTGTCCAACTTCACTTCCTTAACGTCTCCCTATGTCCTGGCTAATTTGCTCTGTCCAACTTCACTTCCTCAATGTCTCCCTATGTCCTGGCTAATTTGCTCTGTCCAACTTCACTTCCTTAATGTCTCCCTATGTCCTGGCTAATTTGCTCTGTCCAACTTCACTTCCTTAATGTCTCCCTATGTCCTGGCTAATTTGCTCTGTCCAACTTCACTTCCTCAATGTCTCCCTATGTCCTGGCTAATTTGCTCTGTCCAACTTCACTTCCTCAATGTCTCCCTATGTCCTGGCTAATTTGCTCTGTCCAACTTCACTTCCTCAATGTCTCCCTATGTCCTGGCTAATTTGCTCTGTCCAACTTCACTTCCTCAATGTCTCCCTATGTCCTGGCTAATTTGCTCTGTCCAACTTCACTTCCTCAATGTCTCCCTATGTCCTGGCTAATTTGCTCTGTCCAACTTCACTTCCTCAATGTCTCCCTATGTCCTGGCTAATTTGCTCTGTCCAACTTCACTTCCTTAATGTCTCCCTATGTCCTGGCTAATTTGCTCTGTCCAACTTCACTTCCTTAATGTCTCCCTATGTCCTGGCTAATTTGCTCTGTCACAACTTCACTTCCTCAATGTCTCCCTATGTCCTGGCTAATTTGCTCTGTCACAACTTCACTTCCCTCAATGTCTCCCTATGTCCTGGCTAATTTGCTCTGTCACAACTTCACTTCCTCAATGTCTCCCTATGTCCTCACTAATTTGCTCTGTCACAACTTCACTTCCTCAATGTCTCCCTATGTCCTCACTAATTTGCTCTGTCACAACTTCACTTCCTCAATGTCTCCCTATGTCCTCACTAATTTGCTCTGTCACAACTTCACTTCCTCAATGTCTCCCTATGTCCTGGCTAATTTGCTCTGTCACAACTTCACTTCCTCAATGTCTCCCTATGTCCTCACTAATTTGCTCTGTCCAACTTCACTTCCTCAATGTCTCCCTATGTCCTGGCTAATTTGCTCTGTCACAACTTCACTTCCTCATCAATGTCTCCCTATGTCCTGGCTAATTTTGCTCTGTCCAACTTCACTTCCTCAATGTCTCCCTATGTCCTGGCTAATTTGCTCTGTCACAACTTCACTTCCTCAATGTCTCCCTATGTCCTGGCTAATTTGCTCTGTCCAACTTCACTTCCTTAATGTCTCCCTATGTCCTGGCTAATTTGCTCTGTCCAACTTCACTTCCTTAATGTCTCCCTATGTCCTGGCTAATTTGCTCTGTCCAACTTCACTTCCTTAATGTCTCCCTATGTCCTGGCTAATTTGCTCTGTCACAACTTCACTTCCTCAATGTCTCCCTATGTCCTGGCTAATTTGCTCTGTCACAACTTCACTTCCTCAATGTCTCCCTATGTCCTCACTAATTTGCTCTGTCACAACTTCACTTCCTCAATGTCTCCCTATGTCCTCACTAATTTGCTCTGTCACAACTTCACTTCCTCAATGTCTCCCTATGTCCTCACTAATTTGCTCTGTCACAACTTCACTTCCTCAATGTCTCCCTATGTCCTCACTAATTTGCTCTGTCACAACTTCACTTCCTCAATGTCTCCCTATGTCCTGGCTAATTTGCTCTGTCACAACTTCACTTCCTCAATGTCTCCCTATGTCCTCACTAATTTGCTCTGTCCAACTTCACTTCCTCAATGTCTCCCTATGTCCTGGCTAATTTGCTCTGTCACAACTTCACTTCCTCAATGTCTCCCTATGTCCTGGCTAATTTGCTCTGTCCAACTTCACTTCCTCAATGTCTCCCTATGTCCTGGCTAATTTGCTCTGTCACAACTTCACTTCCTCAATGTCTCCCTATGTCCTGGCTAATTTGCTCTGTCCAACTTCACTTCCTTAATGTCTGCCTATGTCCTGGCTAATTTGCTCTGTCACAACTTCACTTCCTCAATGTCTCCCTATGTCCTCACTAATTTGCTCTGTCACAACTTCACTTCCTCAATGTCTCCCTATGTCCTGGCTAATTTGCTCTGTCCAACTTCACTTCCTCAATGTCTCCCTATGTCCTGGCTAATTTGCTCTGTCCAACTTCACTTCCTCAATGTCTCCCTATGTCCTGGCTAATTTGCTCTGTCCAACTTCACTTCCTCAATGTCTCCCTATGTCCTGGCTAATTTGCTCTGTCCAACTTCACTTCCTCAATGTCTCCCTATGTCCTGGCTAATTTGCTCTGTCCAACTTCACTTCCTTAATGTCTCCCTATGTCCTGGCTAATTTGCTCTGTCCAACTTCACTTCCTCAATGTCTCCCTATGTCCTGGCTAATTTGCTCTGTCCAACTTCACTTCCTTAATGTCTCCCTATGTTAAATTACAGACTTCTTTTGCTCTACTTCACCAGCACCACCTCTAAATTCTGTTTCAAAGAATCAACCTGAATGTGCACCAATCAGCAACTACAAAGGATGTTGAAACAGTGGTACTGTTGATGAACATGCGTTGATGGCACATCAGTAATAGTGATCTAGGGGCAACTTGGTGCTTTTTCCTTTAGCACACTTACAAACATTTCATAAATTAGCAAAAACAATGCATGTTTCCAGAAACAATTGAAAAAGGGCAAAGACATAGGTAGTTAGACAATCAGATACATATAACAATGAAGACACAGGTAGTTAGACAATCAGATACATATAACAATGAAGACATAGGTAGTTAGACAATCAGATACATATAACAATGAAGACATAGGTAGTCAGACAATCAGATACATATAACAATGAAGACATAGGTAGTCAGACAATCAGATACATATAACAATGAAGACACGGGTAGTCAGACAATCAGATACATATAACAATGAAGACACAGGTAGTTAGACAATCAGATACATATAACAATGAAGACTCAGATACATATAACAATGAAGACACAGGTAGTTAAGACAATCAGATACATATAACAGTGAACTGAGAACTCATAGGTGTCCTGTGAGCCTTGCTAACCTGTACATGATTGTCTGTTGGTGTTTCAGCTTTCGTAGGAAGGGTGAAGGAGAGGTTGGAGGAGGAGTGCCGGCGATAGCGGTCCCTGGCACAGTTGTTTGGAATCTTGTAGGCACAGCGCTTATGGAAGTTCATGCCACAGCCTGTCAGACACAACACAGAGTAGACAGTACACAGCAGCAGCCACCCACGCATTCAGTCTTCATAATACTGTGTCATCTCCCAATACAGACCCCTCTCCAATCACCACAGCCTGTCAGACACAACACAGAGTAGACAGTACACAGCAGCAGCCACCCACGCATTCAGTCTTCATAATACTGTGTCATCTCCCAATACAGACCCCTCTCCAATCACCACAGCCTGTCAGACACAACACAGAGTAGACAGTACACAGCAGCAGCCACCCAGCATTCAGTCTTCATAATACTGTGTCATCTCCCAATACAGACCCCTCTCCAATCAGGATATCCCGCTTTCTACACTAAACACTCCTTTGCTTGTCTATTGTTTTCTCTTGTCTGCACAGTGGAATTTTTCACGAATTATTTCCAGGCAATCTTATTAACTGGGTCTTCAGAAAGTGAAAGCCTTTTCTGAAATGTATGCCTAGTACACATGAACTAAAATGACTTTGAGAAAAAAAATCTTCAAAGGAGTTTGGAAGGCAGTTAATTTTCATCAGGTCTACATTGGAAATTTCACTGCAGTAGATGTACTTCTAAATTACAACTTGAGGTGTTTTCCTAGATTTAACCTCCAAATTACTCTTTCAACCAAAACAAAAAATCAATCTATCAGTTTGTACACCTTTCCCTCAGAGTACAAATACCTGTTTGTGATCCTTTCTCTCCCTTTAACAAACTATTGTGGTCCTTTCTCTCAGAAATAATGACCACCTTGCATTCCTTTCTTCTAAAATATAATGACTTGCTTGCTTTCTGTTTCTAAGATTATAATGATTTGTTTGTGGTTTCTCAAAGACTGCAACAACCTCTTTGCACCCCTTTCCTTAGAATATAATGATCTTGTTCTCCTTCCTTGTCTTGCATTTAATGACCTGTCTGTACTCCTTTCTCTTAGAATATAATCATCTCGTTCTCCTTCCTTGTCTTTGCATTTAATGACCTGTTTGTACTCCTTTCTCTTAGAATATAATCATCTCGTTCTCCTTCCTTGTCTTTGCATTTAATGACCTGTTTGTACTCCTTTCTCTTAGAATATAATCATCTCGTTCTCCTTCCTTGTCTTTGCATTTAACGACCTGTTTGTACTCCTTTCTCTTAGAATATAATCATCTCGTTCTCCTTCCTTGTCTTTGCATTTAATGACCTGTTTGTACTCCTTTCTCTTAGAATATAATCATCTCGTTCTCCTTCCTTGTCTTTGCATTTAATGACCTGTTTGTACTCCTTTCTCTTAGAATATAATCATCTCGTTCTCCTTCCTTGTCTTTGCATTTAATGACCTGTTTGTACTCCTTTCTCTTAGAATATAATCATCTCGTTCCTCTGTCTTGCATTAATGACTTTGTATCTTTCTTGAATAATCTTAGTTCTCCTCCTTGTCTTTGCATTAATACCGTTGTATCTTCTTAGAATATAATCATCTCGTTCTCCTTCCTTGTCTTTGCATTTAATGACCTGTTTGTACTCCTTTCTCTTAGAATATAATCATCTCGTTCTCCTTCCTTGTCTTTGCATTTAATGACCTGTTTGTACTCCTTTCTCTTAGAATATAATCATCTCGTTCTCCTTCCTTGTCTTTGCATTTAATGACCTGTTTGTACTCCTTTCTCTTAGAATATAATGATCTTGTTCTACCTCCTTGTCTTTACATTTAATGACCTGTTTGTACTCCTTTCTCTTAGAATATAATGATCTTGTTCTACCTCCTTGTCTTTACATTTAATGACCTGTCTGTACTCCTTTCTCTATCATGGCCTGCTAGTACTCCTTTCTCTAAGAATATGATAAGCTGTCTGCTCTCCTTTCTGTAAGAAAATAATATGTTTGTGGTCCTTCCCCTACGATTATAATGACCTATTTGTGCTCTTTTCCTTAGGAACATACTGACCTACTTTTGCTCCTTTCTTCTAGAATATAATGGTATGTTTGTACTTCTTCCACTAAAAATATAACGCCCCTTTGTCTCAGAATACAAACAACTTGCTTATAGTCCATTCTATACGAATATAATGACCTTTTTGTGCTCCTTTCTTAAGGGTGACCTGTTCATACTCCTTACTGTCAGAACATAATGACCTGTTTGTGCCCTTTATTCTCAGAATATAATGACCTGTTCACACTCCTAACTCTCACAATATAATGACCTGTTCATGCTCCTAACTCTCAGAACATAATGACCTGTTCACACTCCTAACTCTCACAATATAATGACCTGTTCACACTTCTAACTCTCAGAATATAATGACCTGTTCACACTCCTAACTCTCACAATATAATGACCTGTTCACGCTCCTAACTCTCACAATATAATGACCTGTTCACGCTCCTAACTCTCACAATATAATGACCTGTTCACCCTCCTAACTCTCACAATATAATGACCTATTCACGCTCCTAACTCTCACAATATAACGACCTGTTCATGCTTCTAACTCTCAGAATATAATGACCTGTTCACGCTTCTAACTCTCAGAACATAATGACCTGTTCACGCTTCTAACTCTCACAATATAATGACCTGTTCACGCTCCTAACTCTCACAATATAGTGACCTGTTCATGCTTCTAACTCTCACAATATAGTGACCTGTTCATGCTCCTAACTCTCACAATATAGTGACCTGTTCACGCTCCTAACTCTCACAATATAGTGACCTGTTCATGCTCCTAACTCTCACAATATAGTGACCTGTTCATGCTTCTAACTCTCACAATATAGTGACCTGTTCATGCTTCTAACTCTCACACTATAGTGACCTGTTCATGCTTCTAACTCTCAGAACATAATGACCTGTTCACGCTTCTAACTTTCACAATATAGTGACCTGTTCACGCTTCTAACTCTCACAATATAGTGACCTGTTCACGCTCCTAACTCTCACAATATAGTGACCTGTTCACGCTTCTAACTCTCACAATATAGTGACCTGTTCACGCTTCTAACTCTCACAATATAGTGACCTGTTCACGCTTCTAACTCTCACAATATAGTGACCTGTTCACGCTTCTAACTCTCACAATATAGTGACCTGTTCACGCTCCTAACTCTCACAATATAGTGACCTGTTCACACTCCTAACTCTCACAATATAGTGACCTGTTCATGCTTCTAACTCTCAGAACATAATACACGATACACGATGTTTTATTTGTCCTCATAAAAATACAAGGAAAATTTGTTTGTGGTGCCATTATCAAAATTCACATATTACAACAACTTATAAACAAGTATATCATTAAAAATATTCCACTCTTTGCACTGTGCTCAGTCATTCCTTGTCAATTCATTTATCCATCTTGTGTCAGTCTGTACACATATATAAATATTAACACATGCACGCACACATCCTACCACCCCACCCCCACCCCCCACCACCCCAGATACACACACACACACCACACCAATACAACATCACACGCACACACCCCGCCAAAACAGTGTCATACACAACACACACACACACACACACACACACACACACACACATACACACACACACAGGCGCACACACCACCACCACAAACCACCATCACATTTGCAATATAATCACAACACTTAAATAAACACTCCAACTGTAAAACAGAACGCTCCAAGATAAGCTCAAGTTAAGTATAAAAAAAGAAAGAAAACAAAAACAATAGCACCATTCAAAAGATCAATAATATTGCAAAATGTATAATTACGTAAACTGTAAAAGCAACCTGCAGAGTTAAATATAATGACCTGTTCATACTCCTTACTGTCACACTCCTAACTCTCAGAACAAAATGACCTGTTCATACTCCTAACTCTCAGAACATAATGATCTGTTCATGCTTCTAACTCTCAGAATATAATGACCTGTTCACACTCCTAACTCTCAGAACATAATGACCTGTTCATGCTCCTTACTGTCAGAACACAATGACCTGTTCATGCTCCTTACTGTCAGAACACAATGACCTGTTCATACTCCTTACTGTCAGAACATAATGACCTGTTCATACTCCTTACTGTCAGAACACAATGACCTGTTCACGCTCCTTGCTGTCAGAACACAATGACCTGTTCATACTCCTTACTGTCAGAACACAATGACCTGTTCATACTGTCAGAACACAATGACCTGTTCATACTGTCAGAACATAATGACCTGTTCATAGTGTCAGAACACAACGACCTGTTCATACTGTCAGAACATAATGATCTGTTCATACTGTCAGAACATAATGATCTGTTCATACTGTCAGAACATAATGACCTGTTCATACTCCTTACTGTCAGAACATAATGACCTGTTCATACTGTCAGAACACAATGATCTGTTCATGCTGTTAGAACACAATCAGCTGTTCATACTCCTTACTGTCAGAACACAATGACCTGTTTCATACTGTCAGAACACAATGACCTGTTCACGCTCCTAACTGTCAGAACATAATGACCTGTTCACGCTCCTAACTCTCAGAACAAAATGACCTGTTCATACTCCTAACTCTCAGAACATAATGATCTGTTCATGCTTCTAACTCTCAGAATATAATGACCTGTTCACACTCCTAACTCTCAGAACATAATGACCTGTTCATGCTCCTTACTGTCAGAACACAATGACCTGTTCATGCTCCTTACTGTCAGAACATAATGACCTGTTCATACTCCTTACTGTCAGAACATAATGACCTGTTCATACTCCTTACTGTCAGAACACAATGACCTGTTCATGCTCCTTACTGTCAGAACACAATGACCTGTTCATACTCCTTACTGTCAGAACATAATGACCTGTTCATACTCCTTACTGTCAGAACACAATGACCTGTTCACGCTCCTTGCTGTCAGAACACAATGACCTGTTCATACTCCTTACTGTCAGAACACAATGACCTGTTCATACTGTCAGAACACAATGACCTGTTCATACTGTCAGAACATAATGACCTGTTCATAGTGTCAGAACACAACGACCTGTTCATACTGTCAGAACATAATGATCTGTTCATACTGTCAGAACATAATGATCTGTTCATACTGTCAGAACATAATGACCTGTTCATACTCCTTACTGTCAGAACATAATGACCTGTTCATACTGTCAGAACACAATGATCTGTTCATGCTGTTAGAACATAATCAGCTGTTCATACTCCTTACTGTCAGAACACAATGACCTGTTCATACTGTCAGAACA
Organism: Conus canariensis; assembly: GCA_033310375.1. Classification (NCBI taxonomy): domain Eukaryota; kingdom Metazoa; phylum Mollusca; class Gastropoda; order Neogastropoda; family Conidae; genus Conus; species Conus canariensis. The sequence goes on along the minus strand of JAMYXO010006156.1, from coordinate 223 downwards.
CAATGACCTGTTCACGCTCCTAACTGTCAGAACATAATGACCTGTTCATACTCCTAACTGTCAGAAGATAATGACCTTTCATACTCCTTACTGTCAGAACATAATGACCTTTCACACTCCTTACTGTCAGAACATAATGACCTTTCATACTCCTTACTGTCAGAACACAATGACCTGTTCACGCTCCCTCCTCTTAGAATATGATGACCTGTTCTTGAAGCTT
>JAMYXO010006155.1:0-14143 GCA_033310375.1 Conus canariensis | reverse complement strand
TTGTGTGTTGTGTTGTGTGTGTGGTGTGTGTGGGGTGGGGTTTTGGGGGTGTTTTTTTTGGGGGCACTTGTTGGGAATTTTTTTTGCCCTTTTTCCCCTTTTAATTAAAGAAAGCCTTTTAAAGAGTGTAAGTTTTTTAAATGGTCGTTAATCAGTTTTTAGGGGATAATTATTTTTTTCTCTTGATTTTCTCAAGAAAAATAATTTTGAGTTTTGTTGTGTGGTGGTTGTGTGGTGTGTGGTTGGGTGTGTTTTGGTGTGGTGTTTTTGGTGATGTGTGTTTTAATGGTGTGTAGGGTAGGTGTGGTATATGTGTGAGTGGGTGTCAGAAAACAGGTGCCGCGACCAAACGGGGGGGAAAGGCAGGAACTGACACAATTTTTTCTTTCTGTAGTAGCTTCCGTGTTGTCTGCTTCGCCGTCCGTTCAAAGCATTCCAACATATTCATGATATGGATGACAACTTCAGAACCCAAGGAATAATATGAAACATGTCACACTGGATTGTTGTCCTTTTAATGACATTGTTGGTGATTAAAATCGGAGAATGAAGCCGCAGTGAACGAGTTTTTTGTCCAATGTTTCTTATTGCGATGAGGAACCCAAACACCATGAACTCTTTTTGTCATGACTAAAACAGCGGCGTTTCAGTCTGTTCAACCTGTAGATTTGATTCTCAAGACGTATCTGAGGGAGAATTGGTTCCTGAAAAGGAGTACCAAACGCAACTGGCTTTCCTCCTCGCCTGGCTGTCGACATAAGTTGGATACGATTTCCGAGGAAAAAATACTCTGTGGAAACGGACCAATAAGTCTATACATTTTCGTTGAAAATTTATATAGACATGGAGTCATCAACAACATTTCGATCGGGAAGTCTGACAATTAGCGCACAAATCCAACAATGACACAAGTGGAACGAAGAAGGCGACTGTTCCAGACAGGTCGGCATCGTCAGTCATGTGTAGAGTCGCAAACTTGTGCGGAAAAAGATCGTAGGTATGCGATGCACGAAATGAGAGCTTACGGACTTGACTTGGAACGTACGTTTTTTGGGATTCGACCGTTTTTCTCACAAACTTTTGGGGAAAAAAAAATAGTCCAGGTTTGGTTGGCGAAAGATAAAAAAAGGGCCCGCCAAAATTGATTATGCAAGATACCAGTTTAGGAAAAATATGAGCTTTTTGGTCCAAGGTATAAATAAAATTCATTGTTGTGACTTTAGCGACGTATACATAATAATCATATAGGTTCCGAGGCACTGACATGTTAAGGAGTCGACACGAAATAACCCGATTCATAAATTTCAAAGGAGGTCAACGAAAGGAAACTCCCGAAAAACCATGTTAACTGGCGGGCGAAGGAGAAAAAAGGCGCCAAAATCGATCGTGCAAAATACCAGTTTAGTTTAGAAAATATGGGCTTTTCGGTCCAACACAGTTGTAAAGAATAAGATTCATTTATTTGTGTGACTTCAGACGAGTATACATAAATAATGATGTAGGTTCTGAGGCATTCCCATTTGAAAGGTTTCACGAGCTAATCCAAGACTGATCAATCAGGGGGGGTAAGGGGAAGGTAACTCCCGAACAGAACATTTCATTTGCTTGGGTCACCACGAGAGACGTGCCCATTTGAGCACCCGGCTACGAAGACCCTTTACTTGCTGATGTATTTTGTCAGTTGTTCCTGTTGATATTGGTTCTCTCTGAAACACTTTGCTCCCTGGGATTCGTTGTGGCTAAAAGCCGTGCCGGATGAAGTGTTTGGGTTTTTGTTTTGGGAGAGCGTCATTAATGGCAGCGTGGTGAAGAATGCACAGAACAATGACACGTAAAAAACAGCAACAGCAACCTCCACAGTGACATCATCAGCCCCCACCATAACAAAATAAAAGCTTCAACGGAATTAATCATTCCTCTTTTTGACAACCCTCCCCGGCCCCCCTTCACATTTATTGTCCATACTCATTCCCTCTAAATCAATACAATAGATTTATGTTCACTCCATTTGTAGTCCTTTTCGTGCGCACAGAGTGAATCGATGTTGAGAGAAACAATTACAGAAACCTTGAAAAAGAAGAAAAGGGCAGTAATTCCTACAAAAAAGAAAAAGGGGAGTAATTCGGTTGGGGTTGGTCAGGAATATCTTCAAAGGAATCGCTCTTTGTGGGATTGATTCAACCTTTTCTTTTCCAAACAATTCAAAACAAAAAAAGGATATGCCGCCCAACGAACGAAGCAAACAAATGACTGACAAAACGCGACGCCTACAAAGAAATAGAGTAACTCTTGTCAATCCGATGAAAAAAAAAGTGGTGATTGTTCGTTCTTCGTAATGGTCCCAAATGATGTTTCATGTTGCCTGAGGAACAAGACACAAAAAGGTCTGGAAAGGCGTCGTGTTTGTCTTGTCATTGGTTTGTCCGGCGTAGTCATTTCTCTTGGAACTAGGTTTCCATTTCCGCCTGCAGTCCCTCCCCCACTCCTTCCCTCCCTGCCCGCCCCTGCATGATGGTATGACAGTAGTCACGTCAGTGTGAACACAACGCCTGTGTTGGCTCCTGATCCCCTTTACTGTTGGAGGTGGAGAAGGCATTGGGGGTACAGGCTGTGACCTGAGCAATGACCCTCTGCTACACAGGATTTTCTCTGATAGTTGATTGTACTGGGCTCCAGACTGATGTGGTCTGGCAGTATCACATGTCATCTGGGCAGAGGTGGGACGCATCCACATCTGGGGGTGGGAATGCACCCTGCCCCCGAACTAGTACATAGCGCAGGCTATGCACGGTACACCTTGTTGGTTTCTTGGTCTCTGGATATCTGAAACTCATTCTAACGTATCTGTGTGGCCCAGGAGTTCCATTGAATCACCAGCATACTCTACGTTTTCTGCAATGGTGTACCCTGGGGATTGAAACAGACGGCGTTTAAGCGTGTCCATTTTGAGTTGAAAGGTTGCCATGCAACAGTGTGTGTGTGTGTGTGTGTGTGTGTGTGTGTGTGTGTGTGTGTGTGTGTGTGTGTGTGTAACTTTGTTATGGGTTTCCAGGGCACTCCAGTTTACGTGGCAATGACTTAGCTGACTTTTATGCAAAGGAAGCTGCAAGAAATAAATCTGATGTTTTGAATTGTGATATCCTTCTTTCTTCATCTGAAGCTATCCACATTCTGACAACTTCAGTCTGGAACATAAGACAGAATCAGTACCTTGAAGATTCAGCTCGGAAGCACCAGATGGGATATGACTAAAGCAACAAGCAAAGGTTGTAATCCTCCAGGGCCAATCCCAAATCGTAACCTTGTACATAGGCTACGGGTTAATGGTTGGTTAGGTAGGTATTTAAAACCGGCACCTGCTTGTGCATGTGGTCAGACTCTCGATATCCCTCATTTTTTATTTGATTGTACTAGTACAAAAAATCACTTTCAGCCTCTTCATGATTAAGATGAAGTCCTTCGAGCTTCCGCTGACTATGTCTAGTGTTTTCAATCCCAGTTATGAGAACGGTTGGAGTCTGGCAATGTTGGCTGTTTATCCTATTAAATCTCATCCACTTGAAGATATTTTTAACTCTTCTACCGCCCACCCCCTCCTCACTGCCCCCCCCCTAACAGTTTTTTTTTCCGATTCACGAATTTTTGAAATGTTAAAATCTTATTCTAGGCATATACTATATCAGTATGGTTCGGCGTCTAATTTGCACGTAGAGCAAGGCTTTTTCATCCCCCCCCCCACCCACTCTCTTTCTCCCTCTTCTCCCCTTCCCCAATCCATATACACCCATAAGCTTTTCGACTCTAACGAGTAATATGTCGGCCAGTTCCATACTTTGATGATCCTTGACTACCATGTATTTGATATACATGTGGTCACACAGAATTGGTGTTTCTGAATACCGGTATATATGGGCTCTTAGTGTGTGTGTGTGTGTGTGTGTGTGTGTGTGTGTGTGTGTGTGTGTGTGTGTGTGTGTGCGTGCGTGCGTGCGTGCGTGCGTGCGTGCGCGTGCGTGCGTGCGTGCGTGCGTGCGTGCGTGCGTGCGTGCGTGCGTGCGTGTGTGTGTGTGTGTGTGTGTGTTGTGTGGTGTGTGTGTGCGTGTGTGCTTATGTTTGTGTATGTAGAAATTATTTCGTCTATAGGCTTATTGCTTTGATGTTTGGACGAACGAACGAACGAAGTTTAATGATGTTAGGCTGTAAAGCCCATTAAGCAAATCGACGCGATGTACAACAACAAAACGCGACTCAGTTTCGATTTCATTAACATGGAAACCACAGCAATGTCCTTTTCTTTCACTTTACATGACGAAATCGAGAACGAGAAAATGTCACTGGTATTCACTGTCAGTTCTGTAGACGACGGTCACCCCAGGTAAAACTGGATCAGTCCGTGGACAGGGTGCAGCCGCCATAGAGCACATGCTTGGGGTCTCTGCATGCTTCGTGTTGCCGATGCGTCTTCCTTTCCGAAGGCAGGCCAATTTAACACATTCCTCTGATGACATGTGTCTTTCTTCCTGCTTGTCAAACCAGAATAAGCAATCGTCTTCCAAACACGGATCGCAGGAATATTCTAGAACGACGTCGTCTGATTCACACAGCAGCACACCCACATCATCCGTTTGATGGAACACGACCTTCCGAAATCCTTGATTTCTGTGCGGATCTCGGAATCGTCTCTGCACCTGTCGCTCTGTCAGAGTAACGACATAACCCATAACCATTCCCGTGTCAAAAACCAGCGACAATGTTGTCTATAGCTTGCTCCAGACTTGTGTCGATGTCCGACGGGTGGATTTCTGGGCCCCTGCTGTTAAACTCCGACAGATCGGAATGCAAACACCGAAGCGTAACCTGAATATGCGACGTGTCATCATCATCTTGAATCGGCTTGATGTGTTCCTCCTGTGCTGTGTACTGTGTTCATCCAATTCGGTGTTAGGTACGGCCAGTTCATTCGCGGCACAAGTGGTACCGAGACCAGCACCAACCTGTTCATGTTGTCTGTTCTGCTGCTTCGATCTCTCTTGATCCCGTCGCATCTGGCTGGGGGGAGGAGGGGGAGGGGGGGGGGGCGGGGGGCTTCTTCCCTTCCTGTAGTAATGAACTTGCGTTCTCCGGTTCAGCACAGGATCTGCCATTGTTGTTGACACTGGGCTGACCGGCTTCAGTCGCAGAGCGACCACTGTGTTGCTGCCTTCTCCAGTAAATTTTCCAGCTTGAAACACAGTTTACAGTCAACAGGGCGTTTAGCGTTGACTCCGCAGTCGCTGGAAGTCCAGTAACTGGCATTGTCACAGGAAAATAGAAAACTGCCGCAGCTGAAATTAATAGCGCCCTGTCGCTTCGTGTCAAATCTCGTGACCCCCCTTTGATGTTTGAAGAGGAGAGAGAGATGGTGGCAACGGTGCAAAGGGGTACAAGATTGTATATAATGGGCAGAATTCTTTTTTTATTATTTTTTTTTCTCTGTGTGTGTGTGCGGGGTGTGTGTGTGTGTGTGTGTGTGTGTGTGTGTGTGTGTGTGTGTGTGGTGTGAGAGAGAGAGAGAGAGAGAGAGAGAGAGGAGCGTGGGTGTGCATGTGCGTGCGCGCGGATATGTGTGCGTGTAAGCGCGTGTTTGTGAGAGTGAATGCATGTGTGTACGAGTGCTCGAGTATGAGTGTGTATGCGTGTGCGTGTGTGTGTGCGGGCGCGCGTGTGTGTGTGGGCGTGTGTATGTCTATGTGCGTGAGTGTGTAAGTTTGAGTGTATGTGAGGGTATGGGTGTGTTCGTATTGAGATGTGTGTATCTGTGTATTTATGTAAGTGCGTGTGTTTGTGCGTGTGCGTGTGTGTGTGTGCGCGCGCACGCGCGCTCGTATGTGTGTGTGTATGTGCGTGAGTACGCGCGCGTGCGCGCGCGTGCGTGAGTGTGTGTGTGTACGTATTTTGTGTGTTAATTATGCTTCTTTTGCTTTGAATAAAAAACGTTGATATTCTGTTCATAATGTTTTTTAAATGTCAGTACAACCTTGAGTTAATCTGACAATAAATTGGTTTCAGTCACTCAGTGTGTGTGCGTGCGTGTGTGTGTGTGAATCAAATATCAATCACAGACCGACCAAAATTCAACAAATGTGAAATTTTAACCCTTCGATTCAGAATTTCTAGTTCATTCCCTTGGCAATACAAACTAATGTTTTGATAGATTTCTTTTGCGCCCAATCAGCGAATTCATTGCAAAAAAAAAAAAAAAAAAAAAAAAATCTATTCAAACAAATGCTGACCGTTTTCAGACAAAGGAAGTAATTATTTGGAATTAGATCATCTAATTCCTTCCCTTGGCTGTCAAAACTAATATTTCTACGCGTGAACTGACTTGAATGGATTCATTTTGCGCCCAGTAGTTACAAGAAGAGAATTGACTGATTGCTTGTTCTTCGTTTCGAATTGTCCCAAATGTTGGTTAATCTTGCCTGAAGAAGAAGGCCAAAGAAGTCTCGAAACGCGTTCGTGTTTTGTTTTGTCTTTTGTTGCCCTATCTTTTTTCTTCTTGTCCAACGTACAGAACAGTCCTTTCTCTGTTAGGTTTGTGTCAGTTTCCGCCTGCAGTCATCTCACTGTCAGTTTTGTTTTCTTCCTTTTATGCGCGCTCTGTCAGCAAAGATTGCACAAACACTACAGAGTTCATTTTAACCACACGTAGTAAAAGGGGTGAAATATGTGGCCCAGCGACAATGCCACTAATGCTTGGAGTTGATCTAACGGGAATGCATGATCAGTCAGCGAACTCATTACAATTGAAAACACTTTCTATCGAAAAAAATGTTGAACATTTTCAAAAGGAGAAGCAGTTTTTTTTCCATTCATAACTTCAAATTCCTTCCATTGCTGTATAAAGTAGTGTTTCTACACGTGAACTGAATTAAAGGGAAGAGAATATAGATTCTTGCCAGTACCTTTTTTTTTCCTAAATTTGTTGTTGTTGCTATTTTGCTGTTTTAACATCAGGGCAGCTTCAAATCACACTGTGGATGAGAGTCCTGCAGATATGAGTTGGGCCATAGAAAGGGAAATAACTACAAAAGAATTATAGTGGTACGCTCCGACGTACGGACAGGCACAAATATACGCAGCTACATACGCATGCATGTATGCGCGCACACACACACACACACACACACACACACACACACACACACACACCACACCTCACACACACACACACACACACACACACACACACACACACACACAAAACTAACACACACACACACACACACACACACACACACACACACACACACACCACACACACACATACGCCTGTTTTGAATAAACAGACTGGGCGTGTTTCTGGACGATGAGAGCCCACTAGACAAGACAACTGACGTGATCTCCAGCTACATCAACTTTTGCGTGGCATGGTACTACAGACAATGGAGATCAAGCTGTACCCAACTCCAACCCTGGATCACCAAGGGCCTGAAAACAGCTGCTAAAAGAGAGAAAGTCAGCTCTGAAAGAAAACGAAACCGGGAATATGCAGCTCACCTAGAAGATCGACAAGAGGATCAGGGAGGAGGAGAAGTACTCTGCAAAACTCGAGGACAACCTCCGGAAAGGTGACTCCAGGAAGTGCTGGCAGAACATCTCTGCCATAACACGGCACAGGCCCAAGAAAGCTGAACTGAGAGCAGATGATGAGAGGAGATTGGCCAATGTACTGAATGTGTTCTACACACGTTTTGACCAGCGGGACTTCAGCATTGAGCAGCAGCGAACAATGGACACGGTGCCCCAGCTCCCTGGATCCCCAGTGACCATCAGTGGAGAGGAAGTCCGCAGACTGTTCAGGAAGCTGAATGTCAGAAGTGCCTCTGGTCCGGATAGCATCAGCAGTAGGACTCTGAAAACCTGCAGCAACCCTTGGCCCATGTCTTCAGAGAGCTGTTCCAGCGATCATTTCAGGAAGGCCATGTTTCGCGATTATGGAGGTCATCCACAATCACTCCCTGTGCCAAAGAAGGAAGTGGTCAGTCAGCTCATCGACTACAGACCAGTGGCGCTAACATCAGTCCCCATGAAATGTACTGAGGAAATTGTCCTCAAGCATCTCAGGGGAGAGACTGAAGACCATCAAGATCCACTGCAGTTCGCCTACACCTGAGGTAGGAGCACAGAAGATGCCATCCTGACAATGCTGCACCACCTCCACCAGCACCCTGATAGGCTAGGGACGTTCGCCAGGGTTCTGTCTGTGGATTTTCAAGTGCCTCCAACACCATTCAGCCCCTTCTCCTCGTCTGGAAACTACTGGCCATGGCTGTTAACCCAGAGATCATCAAATGGATCTTCAGCTTCCTGACTGACAGACCACAGCAAGTCGTAGTTGGCCGGGTTGTCTCTGATGTCCTGGTGACCAATGCAGGAGCCCCACAGGGGTGTGTTCTGTTGCATGCCCTATTCACCATCTACACAGCTGACTGCCGCACCTGGAAGGCATGCAATCTGCAGATCAAGTTCGCATATGAAACGTCACTTACAGGGCTGATGCACGATTCTGATGAAACCATGTACCGAGAGGCAGTCAGCAAGTTGGTGGACTGGTGCGACAGGAAATTCCTTCAGCTCAATGTCACCAAGACAGAGGAGATGGTCATCGACTTCTGCAGGAACCCAAGCAGCACCCACCCACTTGTCATCAAGGAAGAGGAAGTGCGCATTGTGCGCACCTACAAGTACTTCGACACAGTCATTGACAAGTTGGAGTGGACCCCTAACATCGACATGTGCTGCAAGAAGGCCAACCAGCGTCTTTTCTTTTTGCGGAAGCTCCCACAGTTCAGGGTCAACAGCACCATCCTGAACTTGTTCTATCAGTCAGTGATCCAGTCCATCCTCCTCTACAACCATCTGTGCTTTCATCCATCCTCCTCTACAACCATCTGTTGTGTGTGTGTGTGTGTGTGTGTGTGTGTGTGTGTGTGTGTGGCGCGCGCGCGCGTGAGTGTGTGCGTGTGTGTGTGTGCGTGTGTGTGTGTGTGTGTGTGTGGTGTGTGTGTGTGTGTGTGTGTGTGTGTGTGTGTGACGGAACAAGCTCATAAATAAATAGAACGAAAAATATTTTGTGACGTCTTTAACAAATACGTAAGTTTCGTTCGTTGTTATGTCCCTTGTATCCATGGTTTATTGGCGAATATCTCCAAGTAAAGTCACATGTTACCGTTGACCAATGAACTGCCTTTGTCATTGACAACTAAACTAAACATTCAATGTCACCGAGCAACACTGATCTTCGGCAAGATCGGGAACAACGGGCAGCAGGCATTGAAAGGTGACAGCAAGAAGATTAAACTCTGCAACGATCCAGCGTTTGAAGCGGATTAGAGGAAGATCTGAAACTGAAGAAGGCTAAGCACGTTAGCCGGGAGAAATGGTTCAGTAATCTGGCGAAGAGCAAGAGACGGCTGCAGACCAAGGGGAGCTGGGCCATTCGTGCGATCCACCACAGAAGGAACTGGAGGCTGGACGTACCATTACTCGGGTTGGTGTGGGCCGAGCGGCAGCATCAGCCAGAATTCCACAACCATTTCGGGAAGATTGCCTGAGGTAGGCAATGTTTGGATTTGTAGGCTAGACTTATTTATAGATTGTTAATGTGTTGAGAGATTCATTTTTGTAACTTGGAACTGATGTTCGTTAAATCAGCATAATTCTTATTCTTTAATTCATGCGATTTGCTTGGCAATGTAAATCTACATGACTATCATCAACTTGCACAAGCTTTTTCATATTCAAGCCGTTGGATGCGCGATCAGTTATTTTGCGACATTTCGTGATCGTGATGGCAGAGCATGCTCGTTGCCCAGACATCGCGATATGTCATCACCATCTTCGTTCACCCACATTTCCATCTGTGTCGTGAAATGTTCTAATCAATGATTATTTCCTCCACAGGTTATCCAACTTGCAATGAATCATATTTGTGCAATAGAAGTTGGTAAAGTGAGATGATCTTCTCTAACAAAATAATGGAGTAAGATTAATTGTAGTAAATTATCAAGTAAAGAACGAACCTCATAAGTTTTTCTTCATTGATACTATCTATTTAATAAAGAGACTTCAAGAGTGTGTACAGAAGCTAGCTAAGATAGTGCGTGCTATTGTAAAGGGGTTGGATGGGGGTGTGTGAAGAACAAGAGCAGACGTACAGTCGTGAAGAGATTTCCGAGAAACTGTCCGTCTGTCCTCCAGGTTTTTTATTATTTTTATTTTTTTTATCTTCAACATCTATCAACCCACGATCATCATCACGTAACTCATCAACCACGTCCTGCAAATCGTGAAGGAGGGGGGCTGGGCATCAAATCCGTAATCTACAACGACCACGCCAACAACGACGCAGAGAACAAGAGCTAAGTCTACATCATCGTCATTCGTGAAGCATCTACACCCCTCACCCCTCTAGTCTGAACTTTTTCCTAGTTTCTTCTTCCCACTGGAACTCTATGATTGTTTGTTTTGAGCGTCGTTCTATCATGCACATCGTTGCCACACATCATCAGCTGTGCAGGGGGCGATCTGTGAGTACATCCTAGAATTCCTGACATAACCTATGCAATTGTTCTATCTGAGCCGAGGAAAGGCTGGAACCACAACAACGTCCTGCCACGACTCTTCCTCGACGAGAGGAACAGTATCCTCATCGCCACACTCGGCGACGACAGGGGTGTATCCTGTCTGGCACTGAGTTCGCCGCACGTATGCTTTCAGGAGGTTAGCGTGATACAAACGTTCCTTCCCTCGCACTTGAATACGGTAATCCCAATCACCCACTGCGATTGCAGCCCACGAAAGGGCCCTGCCAAGCAAGCTGTAGCTTGTTCTTCTTTTGGGGAAGGAGAAGCAATACTTCATCACCCAGCTCGAACCAACGCTCAACGCTGCGCTTGTCATACAAAGCCTCGTACTTGGCTTTTGCCGACCGCAAATGCTGCTGAGCAAGTTGGCAGGTGTCAGCGATGCGGTTACGCTGATCAACCACATATCGACTCTCCTCCTTGACGACAGGTTCCATATCGTTGTGGGTCCACATCTGCTTCAAGATGTTGGTGGGTCCTCGTACTGTTCTGCCATGCAGGAGTTCGAAAGGGGAAAAGCGCATGCTTCCTGTGGAACCTCCCTGTAGGCGAACAGCACGGCAGGGATAAAACGGTCCCACTCACGAGGTTGCTCTGCACACAGGCGACGCAACATCTGCTTCAAGGTCCCATTAAAGCGCTCGACAAGGCCACTGGCCTGCGCATGATAGGGTGACGTCGTCTCCTTGTGAACATTGAGAAGAGTGTTTACCTCCTGCATGGTTTCAGACAGAAACTGAGTTCCCTGGTCAGAAAGGATTTATTGGGCACGCCAGTGCGGTCCAAATCTGCCAGACAGCTTCAGCAACAGTAGGGGCATCGATAGTCTAAGTGGGACAGCCTCTGGGTATCGAGTCGCATAGTGTACTACTACCAAAATGTAGCAGTGACCGCGATCGGATGGTGGATTAATAGGTCCCACAAGGTCAACACCAACCTTGCTGAATGGCTCCCCAACCAGTGGCACTGATCCTAGGGGAACACGTGTCAAGCGACCCTTGGGCGTTGTCCGTTGGCAGACATCACAACTGCGGCAGTACTGCCTAACCTGGAAGTTCATTCCCGGCCAGAAAAAGTCCTGTCTTACTCGCTCGAGAGTCCGCTTTGAGCCCATATGGCCTGCCATGGGTGAATCATGGGCTGCCGGAGAATGGATTCTCTCAAGCCTTGGGGGACGACTAACTGCTTGACCACCCGATCTGCCTGAGTGAAGACCCTAAACAGGATCCCCTTATGGAGCTTAAAGCTCACCTTGGCATGTCGGGCAGACTGAGCAGGACGATCCACCAGTTGTAAGCGTTGGACATTCAAGTCCCTGGCCTGAAGATGAACCATGGTAGCAGGATCGGCCCTTGCAAGAACCTCGTCAGAGATTGGTTGTAGAACAGGACGCAATTCCTGTTCCTGCTTCTTTGCTTTGGCGTGCGTGGTAACTCCCAAACACGCCTGTATGGGCAGATCCGTAGACACAGATTGACTGCGTCTGTCTGCAAATGTGATGGCATTCCCTATGAGAAGGGAATATAGAGGTCGCTCCACCACGATGGCCCATACTTCTCCACGGAAGTAGGGGGTGGAGATGGGAATAAGTACAGAAGGACGGGTGGAGATAAAAACAGCCTCCAGCCCGCTGACTGGCGCCCTGCTGAGCCTCAGGGGGAACCAAATCCTGGTCCACAAAGAGCGTTGATGCTCCCGAATCTCTGATGGAGTCGACCAAGAAAGAACCAACAACAGAAAGAAACACTGGACACTCCGTACCACCAGAAGCCAATTAGTCCCATGACTACCGGCAGCTTTAGGGCAATCCTTCCTTATGTGGCCGGGACGACCACAAAGAAAACACAGTCGGGGTGCTGAGGTCCCCGATGAACTGCCTGCCTTGTTCGACCCGCTAGCAGTCATCAGAGCCTTACTGCCACCATTCCTTTGAGGGTCTTCCTGTCCGTATCTGGGCGATGCCCATAAGCTCTACGGGCTTCAGCAAACACCCAGCAGTACGAATCGCAGCCGCGAAATCCTTTGGTGCTGTCTCGCCTATACGGATCCTCAACTCTGGGGACACAGTGTTGGTAAGCTGTTCATTGAGGATCAGATCCTCAAGCTCCAGCTTGGCCAACTGACGCCAATAGCCTAGCGTTTTGCGCAGCCTATCTCCAAACTGCACGAAGGTCTCGTCGTTCTTTCTCATTGGATCTGAACTTCCTCCTGTACGTTTCTGGGGTAAGATGGAAACGTTTACGCAGAGCCAACTGCATGTCTGCATAAGACGCGCCTTCATTCAGAGTAAGCACACACTCCCTGGCAGCACCTGATAGTCCAGAAAAAAGGTCCATGGCCTTATGTTCCTCGGACAATTGCTACGAACTAGCTACCTTGTCAAAGTGCTCCAAGAACATAATGTCCTCACTGGGTTTGAACTCTGGAAGCTTTAATTTTGGGCCTCTAACTCCATCATTTGCTGTCGATTAACCCTCTGATTTACAGATGCGGGAGTCCGCGAAAGAAATTGTTCCATCTCTTCCCTACGTTGTGCTGCTTCCTCACGACAGAGGGCTAACTCCTGCTGACAACGCTCTTCAGTCTTGATCAGCTCTTCCTTACGAAGGGTTTCCTGTCTGGCAGCCTCTTCCCTTCGCAGAGTTTCCTGTCTGGCAATCTCCTCTCTGCGCAGATCTTCCTGTCTGGCAATCTCCTCTCTGCGCAGATCTTCCTGTCTGGCAGTCTCCTCTCTGCGCAAGATCTTCCTGTCTGGCAGTCCTCCTCTCTGCGCAGATCTTCCTGTCTGGCAGTCTCCTCTCTGCGCAGATCTTCCTGTCTGGCAGTCTCCTCTCTGCGCAGATCTTCCTGTCTGGCAGTCTCCTCTCTGCGCAGATCTTCCTGTCTGGCAGTCTCCTCTCTGCGCAGATCTTCCTGTCTGGCAGTCTCCTCTCTGCGCAGATCTTCCTGTCTGGCAGTCTCCTCTCTGCGCTGATCTTCCTGTCTGGCAGTCTCCTCTCTCCACAGACTTCCTGTCTGGCAGTCTCCTCTCTCCACAGAGCTTCCATCCTATCTAACTCTTCCCGATGGAGGGTAGTATCCTCTCGTCGCTGTCGCTCCAGAAACATCAGGACGGAGGCGAAATCCTGAGCAGGAGTCACCACTCTCGACACGGGAGGAGGACCCGTTTGCCCCATCCCTTGGGTCTCGACCTTCCCATGAGGAAAGTCCCCCGGGGCATACTCCTTGCGAGGGAAGCATGGAGAGGAGAGGGTTCGGCATCCACGACCCAGCAGAAGCCCACAGTTGCCTAACCATACTCTGACGCATCCGAGTGGACGTGTCAGGTGGGGTCTCAGCAGAGAGATCCCCTAGCGAAGAAGTAGCGAAAGTACTCGCAGGATTATCGGCTACAGCACTGGAGTAGGTATAAGTCCCAGTAGTCAAAGTACTGGTACTAAACAGTAGGGACTATATTTTGAAGACCTTTTGAAGACACACACACACACACACACACACACACACACACACACACA
>JAMYXO010006154.1:0-14147 GCA_033310375.1 Conus canariensis | reverse complement strand
AAAGTTTAAATTATATTGCTCATGACTGCCACACGAGACACGGACATAAATTAGTCAATCTATATTTACAAGGCTTTTAGGGACAATGGCCTGATCACGAGTTTCTCTCTCTCACTCACTCACTGACTCACTCCTTCTCTCTCTCTCTCTTCCTCTCTCTCTCTCCTCTCTCTCTCTCTCTCTGTCCTCCAATCTTCTTTCAATTCTCCTCTTCTTCTTCTTCTTTTATTCTTCTTACAGAGAAGACGTCCTTCGCTCAAAGCTGTCTCTGCTCCAACTATGCCAAGAGCCAGATATCGCACAAAGAAGACATAAAGAAAGGGTTTTTATAGGCACGACAGACTTTAACATAACATCATCTGCAGACCCTGTGGTCCTATGTCCTTTGCAGCATATGACTCTTGGGATCTTCGCCTGTGACCCCCGCAGTGTGTGTAACAAGAAGCCAGAAAACAGAGGCATTCACACACCCTGATGTGCAGATCTTCCTTAACACAAACAACTGCTTATTTTACATGCCAACGACTGGCGGTTATGTTCCTTTTAGCCTGGTGTGTGACTGGCGTCAAGACCGTGCTGAAAATAGTGATGAAACCTTTTGTCAGTACAATCCGTGTGTGCAACATATGTTTGATTGTGGTCAGAGGCAGGTAATATGTTTAATTATGGTTAGAGACAGCTATATCTGTCTCTCTGTCTCTCTGTCTCTGTCTCTGTCTGTCTGTCTGTCTGTCTGTCTGTCTGTCTGTCTCTCTCTCCTCTCTCTCTCTCTCTCTCTCTCTCTCTCTCTCTGTGCAAGAGTGCAAGAAATCTATCTATATACCTACCTACATTTGTATCTCTCTATCTATCTGTCTATCTATCTGTCTGTCTATCTATCTTTTCTATCTATCTATCTATCTATCTATCTATCTATCTATCTATCTATCTATCTATCATGTCAGTAGACCACCAATACAAGTTAATGGCTGCGATTGCATCTGGACTTAAATTCAAGATTGCTATGTTGGCTTTCTGTTGTAATAATGAAACTGTACCACCCCTATCTCCTTTTCCCCCTTCAGATCTGTCAGCCATCCCACTCAATCCAGTTCAGGTTAAAGAAAGAAAAACACCCTCCGTGAACCTCATAATGGTCTTCAATCATTTGGCAAAAGACTATACCCTGTCAAACTTGTGTCATGTGAACAACACGCAAACATTGAACACCTTGCCAACTGAACTTAAGACTTACGTTTTCAAGAAAGTTACAAGTTAACTCACAAACCACAGAGAAGAATGCACCGCATATTTAGTGTTGTTGTTGTTGTCGTCGTCGTCGTCGTTGTCTCGTTGTCTTGTTTGTTTACATTTGTAAGGTTGTCTAGTGTTTTTATGCGCGTGTGCTTGATATGCATCGAGCCTTTATTATGGGTTTTGCACTATTGAAAAGATGACGCTGATGATGATGATATGACGACGACGACGACGACGATGATGATTGGGTGATGATGATGATGATGATGATGATGATGATGATATGACAACGAGATGATGATGACGACGACAGAAGACGACGACGACGACGAGGACGACGACGACGATGATGATGTTGTGATGATGATGTTAATGAAAACGATCATGATGATCATGGGTATGATGAGGGTTAGTATTAGTTTATTTGAAGCCCATCTCTGAATTTGAGTAAAGTGAAACATCTCTGGAATATGAAAAAACGCTGAAACTGATTGGAAACCTTCACACACACACACACACACCACACACACACACACACACACACACACACACACACACACACACACACACACGCACGCACGCACACACACACAACACACACACACACACACACACACACACACACACACACACACAGGTGGTTTTTTTTCCCTTAGTAGCATCAACAATTATACAGCAAAGGAAGCAGCAGCAGAAGCAGGTGCAGCAACAACATCAATGACAGGGGAGAGGTAAATCGCAGTTATAACCACAGAAAAGTAGCATAGAAGTAGCAGCAGCAGCAGCAGCAGCAGCAGTAGTAGTATAGTATAGTAGTAGTAGTAGTAGTAGTAAATATAGTAGAGTAGCAGCAGCAGCAACAACAACAGTAGTACTATAGTAGTAGTAGTAGTATGTAGTATAGTAGTAGTAGTATAGTATAGCAGTAGTCCACAAGGAAGAAGTAAGAGAAAAAGACGAGGGAAAGACTGAATGCATTTTGTTTCTGTTAGTGCATACATTCAAACAAAATATGTGATGGAGTAAGAGACTGCACAACATTCGAAGATAGAAAAAATGTGACAAGGTTCAAATGGGTTACTGAAAACAATGCCCCCAGCTCTGGTCAATATTGACAGGCCAGGAAGTTTCACCATGATTCTTCTCCCTAGCAACACTACTCATGTCCAGAACACACTTTATGTGTCCTGTCAAGGGCTACTGTTTACCTGTCTACACTCGGTGCAATGGCTAGCAGACTGTCCAGGTCATGAGGACGAAGATGGTTGTGATGCGTATAACTGTCCAGGGTTATACCGGTGTCTTTTACTTGACAGAACAATTTGTATGCATGTGAACCACCTCTGTGATGGTGTGCCCATCTGTCCACATTTCGATGATGACTTATGTGCAATGAAATAGAATCGTGTCCTGACAAGTGTGTCTGTTATGGCAATCACTTCTATCAGACTGAACCCTCTCTACATCTCCGATTTCTTGAAGCCAGGGGTACAGGGCTGACCTTAGATGAGATATCAGGTAAAACCATGCTGATCTACCTGGGTATTGGTGCATGTGGGTTGACAGAATTAACTTACATGATATTACCTAATCTTCGCATATTTGATCTCAGTGATAACCAGCTGCATGATGTCAGATTCAGATACCTCCTACAGCTTAAAAATCTCAAGGAACTAGTTCTTGCTGGTAACCCTCTGTCCTCTAGCATTTCTAGTTTCAACCGAATATACAGATTAACATCAATAGTGTTACTGAACATTTCCCGAGTTCTGAATCAGAGTTTCAACCTACACATTGTGTCGGAAATCATGCCTCCAATTCAGATATTAGATTTGTCCCACAGTGGACTTGACTCATTGAGAGGAAAACAATTGTTCGGGTCAGTGAAAGTTCTCAATCTGCGTGGTTGTCCCACCTCTGACTTCAGTCCGACTTCATGAAAGGAATGGAAGATTTGCAGCAAGTCTTTAGTGACAACTACAGGTTGTGCTGTTCATTATGTTGCCAGCTACTTTCACTGGAAAATGTGTAACGCCTTTGGACGAAATGTCCTCATTTTGACATTTGTTAATGACGAGCTTTTACAAAAATAATCATCGCTGTCTTTGCTGGTCTTGCTCTACCTGGAAATCTTGCAAGTGTTGTGTATCGCATGCAGACGTTTATAGGGAAGAAAAGCAAAACTGGTTATTTGGTATTTGCCATTCACCTGTCTGTGTCAGATTTACTGATGGGGATCTATCTGTTGGTAATTGGAGTAGTCGATCATATATATGCAGGCCGATACCTATGGATGGAGAAGGCGTTGAAACACAGTGCAGTGTGCAGCTCTGCAGGGTTTCTTTCCTTTGTGTCCTGTGAGGTATCGTCGTTCCTTATCTTTCTTATCACTGTGGATCGTTTTCTAGTTATCCGGTTTCCTTTCAGCCATGTTCCTTTCGGAATCACGTCAGCACAAGTAGCCTGCGCTATCAGCTGGGGACTAGGAGTGATCCTGGCCTCAGTACCTTCACTCCCTGTGACGTCCCACTGGACCTTCTACAGCCAGACAGGAATCTGCATCCCTCTGCCCGTCACCAGAGCTGATTTTCCTGGTCGTCTTTACTCTTTCAGTGTCATGATTATAGTTAACCTAATCATGTTCCTCTTGATTGCATTTGGTCAGGCACTTATCTACTGGTCATTCAGATCAAACACAATTTCAGACGATGGGTCGACGAGTAAAGCCATCACTGGTGCCAAAGACAGAACCAGATTCAAATCCAATGAGTTAACCATTGCTCGTCGTCTCCTGGGCATTGCCATGTCAGACTTTCTGTGCTGGTTCCCCATTGGTGTCTGTGGACTTTTGGCCAAGCTGGATGTCGCTATACCAGTGGAGATCAATGTAGCACTGGGGATTATTGTTCTTCCCTTAAACTCGGCGCTTAACCCGTTCCTTTATACTTACCTCATCCTTCGACAGAAACGCCACAGAAACAAAGAAAGAAATCTTCAGGAGTTTATTACTGCCCATGTGAAGCAGACCTTAGCTACTTTACATCGATGAGAAAATTCTAACATTTTGAAAAATGATTAGTACAGATAATGAAAGTCTGGAATGCAATAAGTAAGAAAGACTTGCACAGGTGAAATGCCAAACTCAGTCACAGAAATAGATGTCACTTATTTTCCAAAGTGTTTAGGTTTATATTTGCAATGAAATCTTGTTTTGCTTTACATTTAAGTCTTGTTTTGATTTACAGAGAAAACAGACAATGAAATATCATCTCTGTCTGTCTGTCTGTCTGTCTGTCTCTCTCTCTGTCTCTCTGTCTCTCTCTCTCTCTGTCTCTGTCTCTCTGTCTCCGTCTCTCTCTCTCTGTCTTTCTCTCTCTCTCTCTCTTTATCTCTCTCTCTCTCTCTCTCTCTCTTCTTTCTTTCTTTCTTTCTTTCTTTCTTTTTCTTTCTTTCTTTCTTTCTTTTTGTGCCCGCGCGCACACGTGTGTGTCTACATGTGAGTGTGTTTGAAAGAGAGAGAGAGAGAGAGAGAGAGAGAGAGAGAGAGAGAGAGAGAGAGAGAGAGAGGGAGAGAGAGAGAGAGAGACTTCACAGCCAATTTAAAACAGTTCTGAGTTCAGAAGACCTAATAACAAATTTTAGTTCAGCACCAGTGAGCAGACTGTGCTCCTTCCCTTGGCAAAAGTCAATGAAAATAATACGAAATCAATTGAACTAACTACACCCAAACCCTTTTTTTCTGCAATTCTAAGGTATTCTCTCAGCTGCATCTGTTTCGCATATTGAACCTGGTGTTTCATGGTGTTTACGTATGTCTACGTCATCAAAAGCGAATAGAAAGTCGTAGATTGGATTGGATTGATTGTAAAATTATAAAACTGTTTCAGTTATATCTGAAGCTCCATCTTCGATTTATGATACCTTACACATGGATAAATGCATACATAGACATAAAGCTCTATGCAACAACAACAACAACAATAACACCACCACCACCACCACTACTACTACTACTACTACGACGACGACGACGACGACGACGACGACGACGACTACCATTACTTCTACTACTACTACTACCACTACTTCTACTACTACTACTACCATCACTACTACTACTACTACTACTACTACTCCTCCTCCTCCTCCTCCTACTACTACTACTACTGACAACAATAACAATACCCGATTATATTCTAATATGGTTTTTGTTACGATCTCTTGTAGATTTTTTTTTCATTATTTTCAGGGGAGGGAAGGAAGGTTATATTTTGTTGCAGAAATGTGCTTGGTTTGTTTCCTGTTCATAAATAGTGTAACATGAAGCTGAACAGTGCTATTTTTTTTAATCATCCAATCAATGGCGAAGAAAATGTTGGTTTCAACGTAACTGCAAATTTGACTTGTCCATTTTATGTAAGAGGGTCCAGGGACGATCCACAGTACAAAGAAGCTGGTATGTCTGTGCCCATGTTGTGTTCAAGGAGTATTGGATTATTTTCAATGACGATGAATTTCAAATACTACACAAAAAACTACGTTTGAGAACCCTTCCTCAAAAACACCTGAAACATTATAGGGAGTTTCTACCATGTCTCCAAAGAATTCAAGAAGGCACCTAACATACAGAGCACGCTGAAGCCACTTAGGGCCACAATGAAGACACTGAACATTGGGCGTTGACTAACCAGCACCATCCAGTAAATGCTACAGGAGATTGGTTCGGTACCTTGGAGTTCATCAGCGCTCCCTGGTGTCTCCCACATTCCTCAACACACTCCTTCAGTGCATAATGGCAGATGCGTTTGAGGATCATGTCAGCATTGAGGGAAGAACCAACTCGAATCTCTGCTTGCTTTCCAGATGGCATGGGTGGACTGACAGTCAGCAACTAGAAGCTCGCCAAGGGTTTCAAAAGACTTGATAGCATAGAGATCAACCCCGAGAGGACCAGTCTGATGGCTATTTACAATAATGCCATCGAGCCTTACGCAAATGTCCTTGACCAGCAGTTTGAACTGTTCAACGGTTTACGTACCTGGGATTTTGTATTAGCAAAAAGGGATCCAAATCAGAAAGCCTTACAAAGACAACATCAGCATCGTAAAAGATTCAATGGTTATGGTATAATGATGTGAAAGTTTCAATGGCTGTGGTATGGTCATGTAAAAGATTCAATGGCTATGGTATTGCCATGCAAAAGATTCAATGGCTATGGTATTGTCATGTAAAAGATCCAATGGCTTTGCTGAAAAATTCTCAAGGGAACTGCTACCAGAGGGAGAGGGAAGTGCAAAGGGAAGAGGAATAAAAAAAAAGGACTGACAATATTGCAATGAGAGAGAGAGAGAGAGAGAGAGAGAGAGAGAGAGAGAGAGAGAAAGAGACAGAGAGAGAGAGAGAGAGAGAGAGAGAGAGTGTGTGTGTGTGTGTGTGTGTGTGTGTGTGTGTGTGTGTGTGTGTGTGTGTGTGTGTGTGTGTGTGTGTGTGTGGACGAAAGGCCTAGGAGCAGGCAATACAAATAAATCTGTCTTCGAGAGGGATTACGATGGTTCCCTCAGGCAGCTAGTGAAGGGTTTCTCATATTTATAATATATTCCCCCCATTTTCTTCATCTTCAATTTTTTTTTTTTTTTTCTCTAAAAGTTCAAATCTTTGCCAAGTCATTACTATAATGACCGAAGAATTGTTAGCCTGCACTTGTTTTCCCCCACTACTTAATTGTTCAGCATTATATATATATATATATATATATATATATATATATATATATATATATATATATATATATATATATATATATATATATTATGAACAATATAAAAAAAGTCCTTAAAAAATCTGAAGGTGCTCAACCCCTTGGGAGCAACATCTGTCGGACTATTCATGCTATCCAACATCCAAAAACAACTTGGAAAACAGGCCGGTTTATACAGAGATGACGGCCTCGCTGCATTAAACAATAATCCAAGAACCATTGAAAACAAGAAAAAAGAATTATGTAAAATCTTTAAAAACCACAACTTAAAAATCACAATAGAAGCAAACAAAAAAGTAGTGAATTACCTAGACATAACATTAGACCTCAATGACCATGTGTACAAACCATACAAAAAACCCAATGACATACCAGTCTACGTAAACATCAAAAGCAACCACCCACCATCTATACTAAAAACAATACCCAATGGTATAAACAAGAGACTGTCCAACCTGTCATGCAATGAAAACGCATTCAATGATGCAGCAACAGAATATCAAGAAGCATTACAAAAAAGTGGTTACAATTACAAACTACAATACAGTCCAGACAACAACACGAACAGAATTAAGAAAAAATAGGAAAAGAAAGATCATATGGTACAACCCACCATACGATGGACAAGTAAAAACAAATGTAGGAAAAGAATTCTTTAAAATCTTGGCAACATCATTCCCAAAAGAACACAAACTGTCCAAAATATTCAACAAAAACACCATTAAACTGTCATACTCATGTATGCTCAACCTCAAAAACATGATTGATTCATCTAACAAAATGAAAAGCAACATAAAAGAGAAGGGTGCCGAAAGGACATCTTGCAACTGCACTAAAAAAGAACAGTGCCCCCTGAGCAATAAATGTCTTCACAGCAACATTGTATACCAAGCTACGGTAACATCAGAAAATGAAGAAGAAACATATGTAGGGATTACTGAAAACACTTTCAAAACCAGATACGCAAACCACAAACAGTCATTCAAAAATGAAAAATACAAAAATCAAACAGAGCTGAGCAAATACATCTGGAGACTCAAAGATAAAAAAATAGACTAGTAGTAGAAAGAAACTCGTGGAGAGCGTGGCAGCAGAGAGTCCTCAGAAGAGAAGCCCCCTTCAAGCAAGTGTTTCGGCCCTTATCTCCTGACACTCTAGGGGGGTTGGGCCACACCCGGTTCATGACTCCGGATGTCCCTCTGCTGCCCCTTTTTTTCCCATCTTGGGACGAGCCATGGCTGGGATTCGAACCCATGACCCTCTGGACATGCTCATTTTCCACTTAATGACTCGCGCTTTAACCACTGAGCCACAGGGACACCTGATATTTGTAGGGAAATTAAGCCTTATGAAGTTCACTTTTGTTCCTCCTTGACCAGATCCAGCTTGAACACCTCTCTGCCGCTTCTGCCATTGCTTTCAGGGCTCTGTTTTTTTCCTTCCCTGCAACTGAGAGCTGTTTCATGAGGCTGTATGCAGACGTTCCTACAAACCCCCTAGCTCCAATTTCTGCAGTGAGGACTTTGACCTGATAGCCTTCTCTCCTCAGGCTGTTTGCCAGATCAGCATACTTTTCAGTCTTGTAGATTTGAGCTGCCTCCATTCTGTTCTCATATGGCACCGTGAGCTCGATCATGATCAGCTGCTTGGTTGACTTAGAGTGGACTACTATGTCTGGTCTCATGCCACTCTTGCTGATGATCTCTGGGTGACTCTTCCATTCTGGGAGGTCTGCAGTGCACTCCCAGTCATCTGCCCCGTCCAGCAGACTCTGCCTGCATGTTTCGAGTGGCACTGTTGTTCTTGGCCATGATTTGCTGCCTCCTGCCGTGAAGAATGTTGCGGGTGCTTTTGGAGTCCTGATTTTCCCTTTTGTGGTGTTGGTACTAGCCCAGACTACTTGTACAATTTCTTTGAGCACTTGGTTGTGCCTCCATGTGTACCTTCCTTGAGCCAGGGCTACTTTACATGAGCTTAGGACATGCTCCACTGTTTGTTTTTCATGGCAGAGGGGGCATGCAGGATCGTCTGTTTTCCCCCACTTCACCAGGTTTGCATTTGAGGGCAGAAGGTCATATGCAGATCTGAGAATGAAGCTGATCCTGAGAGGGGCCATGTGCCAAATGTCATTCCAAGTGAGACTTCTTTGGAGTGCATTCTCCCACGTTGTCCATTGCCCTTGCTGGCTCTGCTGGACTGCTTTTTGGAGTCTTTTTTGGTCTTCTTCTTTTCTCATCTCCTGAATCATCATGTCTCTTTTGGCTTTTCCTTTGGCCTTTGACCACCATTCAGTTTTGGTCACCCCCAGTCCCTGTCTGTTGGTCTGTGTGTGTCCTGTTATTTCTCTGATCTTGAGACTTTCTTTTGCAGAATCCATCGCCTCTTGAACTTTCCATTTTCTGCCTGTCTTCAGCTGGGGCTTACTTGCTTCTACCACCTTGTCTCCTGAGTCCTCCAGCATGCTTTGAAGTCTGATCTTCCCTGCTTTGTATTCCTCCAGGATGGATTTCAGGGTAGTTTCAGCTTTGCTTGGCGACAGTACAGCGCTATGTCAGTCAGACAGGGTGGGACACCAAGCCATTTCCTTGTGAACTTGTTGATTTTGGCTTCCATTGCCTCCACTATGCTGGTGCAGATGTCGTATATCATCAGAGGCCATAGCAGCTTTGGTATCAGCATGAACTGCAGACACCAGACCTTGTATTTGCCAGGGAGCCCACACTGGTCAATGGTCTCCAAGCCTTCCTCCGCCATCTGCTTGGTTTCTTTTGCTCTTTGTGTGTCTTTCAGCGTATCATCATACCATCTTCCAAGGCTCTTGACTGGTTCTTCTGTGACTGTTGGAATGGCTGGTTGGCAACACTGAAGACCACAGATCCGGCCACTTTTCCTTTCCTCAGTGAGAGACTCCGTGATTTCTTTGGCTTGAACTTCATTCTGGATGAGGCAACTATGTCGTCCAGCCTCTCCAGCACATGACGTGTCTCGTCTTCTCTGGATGAAATCACTGTAGGCCTTGAGAGGAGGCATCTTGTATCCATCGCCAATGTCTGTTTGTCTCGCGTTGTTTGTTGCTGCTTTCAAGATGAGTTCCATTGCCAGCACGAACAGTATTGGGGAAATTGCACAGCCCATTGCAATACCCACTTCCAAGTTGATCCAGTCTGTTGTGTACTCCTTGGTAGAGAACCGCATTGAGAAGCCATTGAAGTACTTCTTGAGCATCTCGCGGATGTTCTTTGGCACATGGTACATCTCAAGAGCCAACTGTATCATCTCATGGGGCACAGATCCATATGCGTTTGCCAGATCAAGCCACACTACGTCCAGGTCTCTCTTTTCTGTTTTTGCTTTTTGGATTGCGTCCCAGATCATTGTGGCGTGTTCTACACAGCCCGCCACGCCTGGGATGCCACCTTTCTGGACTGACACATCCAAGTACTTGTTTTCCATCAGGTACTTGGTCAGCCTTGCTGCCATGACAGAGAAGAAGATTTTCCCTTCGACGTTCAGTAGTGATATTGGCCTGAACTGGCTAATGTCACTTGAGTTTTGCTCTTTGGGGATGTACACACCATCTGCCGTCATCCACTGGCCGCTGATCTTCTGGTTTCTCCAAGCCGATCGCAGCAGCCTGTGGAGCCACTCCAGCACCTTGGGACATTTCTTGTAAAGCTGGTAAGGTATTCCGTTTGGCCCTGGTGATGATTTGGCTCTGGCTTTGTCGACCACCTTCTTGATTTCCGCCAACGTTGGAGGCTTGCCATTGAACTGTTCCTCAGGGTTGGTTGGCCACACCAGACCTTGAATGTCGAGTGGTGCTTTGCTCTGTGGGTCAGAGTATGTTTTCCTCAGATGCTGCTCAAGAACTCCTTTGTCCACACTTAGGGTCCCAGATTTTGGCTGCTCAAACAGTGTTCTGGCAAACTGGAAGGGGTCTCTGAAGAAGCGCTCTTGTGTCTTCTTCTTTTTGCTCTTCCTCTTCCTCGCAGATTCCGCTTTGCTGAGGGCACTGTGTTTTTCTTTCAGGTCTTTCCACAGTTTTTCCAAGCCTTGTTTTACAGCTGGCAGTGCGGTCTTCATTTGCATCTTGAGGTTTTTCTTTTGGACCCTGATCTTGTCCATCTTTTCTTGGCGTCTGGATTTCTTTGGAGGTGTTTTCTCTTTGGGTAGTTTTGCTCCATAGGCGTCTCTACATGTGGCATACACAATGTCCCCATATGTGGCTAGTTTGTGTTCCAGGGTGCTTTTCCCTCTCAGTGCATCGAGTCTTTGGACGATTTTTGCATCCAGTTTCTCCCAATCTTCAGTTTCGTTTGCTCGTGGCAAGTTGAGTTTCAGGCGCCTGGCATCGAGGGCCTGTGCAAATTCCTCATCCGAACCAACAGCGTGGATGTCCTTGGCACTGTGGTTTAAATCCTGGCCTTGGTCTTCCGACGTCTTATCTGCTGATGCAGTGCGCTGCTGCTCATTCAGATGAGTCTTCACACATCCCATCTTTGTTCTGTGGATCTTCATGCCACGGGTGGTAGCGAAACGCTTTCCACAGACACATGGATATTCCATTTGGTCCATGTTCATAGTCCGTTTGGGATTTGCAGTCATGATTGGTTGAGCACCGATGGATTCATCATTCTCTCCCCCTTTCGGTGAATCCTGGGAGCATCTTTTCCTTTTATTTTTAGTAGCCACATGTTTAAGGCAAAGTGGGGAGCCAGCCCACAGAGCCCTTGGTTCTGGTCTTTCCCAGTGTCCTCCGGTCTTTCCCGGACGTCCTCCGGCCTATTCCCGGAAGTCAATGGTTTACCCATGCATCAGTAGAAAGAAACTCGTGGAGAGCGTGGCAGCAGAGAGTCCTCAGAAGAGAAGCCCCCTTCAAGCAAGTGTTTCGGCCCTTATCTCCTGACACTCTAGGGGGGTTGGGCCACACCCGGTTCATGACTCCGGATGTCCCTCTGCTGCCCCTTTTTTTCCCATCTTGGGACGAGCCATGGCTGGGATTCGAACCCATGACCCTCTGGACATGCTCATTTTCCACTTAATGACTCGCGCTTTAACCACTGAGCCACAGGGACACCTGATATTTGTAGGGAAATTAAGCCTTATGAAGTTCACTTTTGTTCCTCCTTGACCAGATCCAGCTTGAACACCTCTCTGCCGCTTCTGCCATTGCTTTCAGGGCTCTGTTTTTTTCCTTCCCTGCAACTGAGAGCTGTTTCATGAGGCTGTATGCAGACGTTCCTACAAACCCCCTAGCTCCAATTTCTGCAGTGAGGACTTTGACCTGATAGCCTTCTCTCCTCAGGCTGTTTGCCAGATCAGCATACTTTTCAGTCTTGTAGATTTGAGCTGCCTCCATTCTGTTCTCATATGGCACCGTGAGCTCGATCATGATCAGCTGCTTGGTTGACTTAGAGTGGACTACTATGTCTGGTCTCATGCCACTCTTGCTGATGATCTCTGGGTGACTCTTCCATTCTGGGAGGTCTGCAGTGCACTCCCAGTCATCTGCCCCATCCAGCAGACTCTGCCTGCATGTTTCGAGTGGCACTGTTGTTCTTGGCCATGATTTGCTGCCTCCTGCCGTGAAGAATGTTGCGGGTGCTTTTGGAGTCCTGATTTTCCCTTTTGTGGTGTTGGTACTAGCCCAGACTACTTGTACAATTTCTTTGAGCACTTGGTTGTGCCTCCATGTGTACCTTCCTTGAGCCAGGGCTACTTTACATGAGCTTAGGACATGCTCCACTGTTTGTTTTTCATGGCAGAGGGGGCATGCAGGATCGTCTGTTTTCCCCCACTTCACCAGGTTTGCATTTGAGGGCAGAAGGTCATATGCAGATCTGAGAATGAAGCTGATCCTGAGAGGGGCCATGTGCCAAATGTCATTCCAAGTGAGACTTCTTTGGAGTGCATTCTCCCACGTTGTCCATTGCCCTTGCTGGCTCTGCTGGACTGCTTTTTGGAGTCTTTTTTGGTCTTCTTCTTTTCTCATCTCCTGAATCATCATGTCTCTTTTGGCTTTTCCTTTGGCCTTTGACCACCATTCAGTTTTGGTCACCCCCAGTCCCTGTCTGTTGGTCTGTGTGTGTCCTGTTATTTCTCTGATCTTGAGACTTTCTTTTGCAGAATCCATCGCCTCTTGAACTTTCCATTTTCTGCCTGTCTTCAGCTGGGGCTTACTTGCTTCTACCACCTTGTCTCCTGAGTCCTCCAGCATGCTTTGAAGTCTGATCTTCCCTGCTTTGTATTCCTCCAGGATGGATTTCAGGGGTAGTTTCAGCTTTGCTTGGCGACAGTACAGCGCTATGTCAGTCAGACAGGGTGGGACACCAAGCCATTTCCTTGTGAACTTGTTGATTTTGGCTTCCATTGCCTCCACTATGCTGGTGCAGATGTCGTATATCATCAGAGGCCATAGCAGCTTTGGTATCAGCATGAACTGCAGACACCAGACCTTGTATTTGCCAGGGAGCCCACACTGGTCAATGGTCTCCAAGCCTTCCTCCGCCATCTGCTTGGTTTCTTTTGCTCTTTGTGTGTCTTTCAGCGTATCATCATACCATCTTCCAAGGCTCTTGACTGGTTCTTCTGTGACTGTTGGAATGGCCTGGTTGGCAACACTGAAGACCACAGATCCGGCCACTTTTCCTTTCCTCAGTGAGAGACTCCGTGATTTCTTTGGCTTGAACTTCATTCTGGATGAGGCAACTACAACATATCATGGAAAATCATAAAAAGAGCAACACCATACAACAATATTTCAAAAAGATGCAATCTATGCTCCACAGAAAAATGGTTAATATTATGCAAACCACACTTAGCAACTCTGAACACAAAAATAGAAATTGTAAACAATTGCAGGCACAAGTGGAAATCTTTGCTAGCACATTCCATCTGAACAGGCCCCAATAAGAACCACAGGCCGCAAGTGCAGCAAATGAGATCCGCCTGCACACACAGAGTTGAAATCAAGTCCCGCACGCCATAAAAGACCGTTGGCGTGCCCCAAAAGACATCCTGAAGATAGCAACGCTAGAAACAAGCTTGTAGATTTTACCACTTCATTTTTAAAATATTTTTTAACAAAAAAAAAAAAAAAATATATATATATATATATATATATATATATATATATGTGTGTGGTGTGTGTGTG
>JAMYXO010000614.1:0-41498 GCA_033310375.1 Conus canariensis | reverse complement strand
TTTTTTTTTTTTTCTTTTTTTTCTTTTTAAATTTTTTTTTTTTTTTTTTTTTAAAACCCTTTTTTTTTTTTTTTTTTCTTTTTTTTTTTTTTTTTTGCTTTTTCCTTTTTTCTTTTTCTTTTCCCTTTCTTAAAACATAAATCAATCTAGACCACAAAAGCGCAGAAAAAAAAAACGGGGGTGGGTTTAAACTCTTTTTTTCCTTGTCCCCATTTTTGTTTGCTTGTTTTGTGTGTGTTGTGTGGGTTGTGTGTGTGTGGGTTTTGTGTTGTGTTGCAATTCCTTACCAAAAAGAATATGATTTTGTCAGTTTCCCAAAGCCCTGCTTTAACGGCTTTACACCTTCAAAATACATCAAGTCGTCCTGTTTTGGTAAGTAAAATTTTTTATTTTAAATTTTCCCCAGTTAATGATGCGGGGTTTCCCAAAATAAAAATTATTTTGGGTCCCCGGGTTTCACTGGGGATCTTCGGGGGAAAAGGAAAGGCTGATCCTGTGAAAAAAAGAGGTTTCAATGTGCAAATCAAATACAGTTTTATGGATATTCTTTTTCGGTTCTTGAAAAAAACAATATTTCTGACAAAAGCACTCTGGGGCCCAGGAAGAACACAGTCCATTGAAGTTTGCCATTCAGAAGAACGATGGGATCTTTTGCCCCCGGCAGTCATTGTATAAGTCCGCCGGGTTCTTTTCCCAAAATCGAAATTTTTTTGACAGAATCGGGTGGATTTTTGGTTTTGGGCGGGTTTTTTTAAAACCCATCTCCTTTTTGTGTCTGTGGTCAAAAACCTTAATGTACTCCATTTTTTACTTGAATGTTCATTAACCAAAGGGGGGCGGGTTTTTTTCAATTTCCCTTTCATGAAAAAATTTTGTCTAAAAATCTACCTTTAACATTGCATAGTGTTTTTTGCCCAACCAAAAATGGGTGGGGGGGTGCCAATTTGGCTGAAATCTGAAAGTCTCACCATTCAGATTTCAAGGTTTTTTTTTTTTTTTTTTTTTTTTTTTTTTTTTTTATGGTTTTTTGTACACTTTAGAGAAAGAAATTTTGTTACAGACATAGTGCCCGACTTAGTGATAGGTTTTTCCATTTAGAAATTTTGCACGGGTTTTTGGGGCCGTAGGAGAAGAGGAGAGAGAGGGAGAAGGGGGAGAGAGAGAGAGAGAGAGGGAAAGAGGGGGGGGGGGAAAAAATTTCGTTTTGTTATATGTGGACTTTTTGTGGTGTCTTCTTTTTTGTGTGGATATGTTTTGGTGTGTGTAGGGGGGGGGTGGGGGTTTGTTGTTGTATGTGGGGTTGTGTGTGTGGTGTGTGTGTGTGGTGTTTCCCGGCCCCCGGGCGGGGAAGAGAGTTTTTGGTTTTTTATTTGTTTGTCTGTGAGTAATATATGTGGTCTTGCATACAGGGGGGGGGGGGAAGGGGAAGCGTTTTTTTTGTGAGTTTTGGGTGTGGCGTGTGTTTGGGGTGTGGGGAGTGTTCTTAGGGAGAGAGCAGAGTGTGTGTGGTGTGTGTTTGGAGGGTGTGTTTGTTGCGTTTTGGGGGGGGGGGGGGGGGGTTTTCCTTTTTTTTAAATTTTTTTTAGGGTTTTTAGAGAGGGAGGAGAGAGAGAGAGATTGTTTTTTCGTACAGTTAAGATGTAATTTGCTTTTTTTACAAATTTTGTTTTTTTATTTATTAGAAATTTTAAATGTTTCCCTTTTAATTTTCCTTTATGATTTTTTTTTTTTTCAGATGTTATTTGTAATTTTTTACCCCTTAATTTTAAGGTTTTTTTTTTAAATGTCCAACCCCTATTTTAATTGACAGTAAAGGTTTTAGTAGTCAGTGTTTGTGTTCTTTGGGGAGCGGCCTGCATATTTTGTCATGAACCCGAATTTTGTGTGGTGTGTGTGTGTGTGTGGGGGTGTGTGTGGTGGGGCCCCCGGTATATTTTAGTTTGATTTTTGAAATTGTAAAAGTTTTTTTACCCTACTTTTTTGGGAGGGCGTACAAAAAATGGTCCTTTTTGTCATTTTTTTTGGGTACTTAATTTATTTCAGGGGTAGGGCCTTGTTAGTATCAAAAAAAGAAGATAAAATAGAGTTACGGATGTCTTTTTTTTCCGAAAAACCAAACCTTTCTTAAAAAAAAAGGAAAAAAGACCTGACCCAAAAGTTTTTCCCCACATTCCAGAAAAAACAAAGTCTTTTTTTTTTTTGTGTGTGTGTGTGTGTGTTTGGGCATTTTTCCCCCACCGAAACCCCCGGGTTCCGGCAATGACGGCGCTAAAAGTAATTAGATTCCCCTACCTTTTGTTGTTGTGCAGGTTTCCAGGCCCGCGGTTCGTGGTGGAAAGGGATCTGAGGGAGGACAAAGGGGGGTGGGGGCCGGGTGTGGTGGGCGGTTTGCGGGAGTTTGGGGCGGGGAAGGTTGGGCTTCACCTTTTCAACTGAGCACCAAGGGGTTTCCCCTTTTCAATGAAAAAAACGGTTGGTTTACTCTGTTTTAACTGAGCCCCAGGTGAGTTTTCATCTGTTTCAATGGACACAGGTGAATTCACACCTCTTTCAGCGAGAGCAGGGTTGAAAAAAAAAAAGAAGTAATAATGACAAAGGGAGTGTTGATGATTTCAAAACAGCAGTAATAATGAAGATTTTTTTTTGGTGTAGCATTATTCAAGAGGAAAAATCTTTTTAATCAATACACAGGAAATTCAGCAAAAAAAAAAAGATTTTTTTTTTAACCCTATAATAAAAATATACAATTTTTTTAAAAAATTCATACGTTTAACCAAAACAACAGGAATCAAAGTACCAAAAGTTTACGATGACAAAAACAAAAACAAAGCAACCTTCGCACAGAAAGTTTTCAAAAATCTGACAAAAAAAAAAACACAATCAAAACCAGCAATAAAGGTTTTTAAAAAAGAATGTAATGGCATCAGCAAAAATTCCCTTTTAGAGTATCAAAAAAAACCCTTAAAAAAAAAAAAAAAATGTTTTTTACTTCTCAACCCCCAGACCCCATTACTCCCATGCCATGCCCCTGATCCAGTTTCTTTTATTGCCCCATCAGCCCCTTCGCCATGAAAATTCTTCCTAACACCCACCTCCCAGTTACCAGACAGAAAACTGGGAAAAAGGCATTCTGGCTACCCACCCCCGCCAGCCCCAAACCGGCAAAAGGGCCCGGTTTCGCTGTTGCTCGGCGGGTTCCCCCAAAAAAAAATCCCTGTTTACTAGTTCTCAAATAGTAAACACTTTAAAAACAAAAATAATGTGTGGATTTTCTTTTTTTTTAATACAAATTTATTTAAATTTTGAGATTTAAATTTTTTTGGGCTTAACCCTTTGTTTTTCTTGACTTTTTCCCAATAACATATTTTCACCCCATAAATTAAATCAAATGCGTCTCGTCTTTAAAGTGGAATAAAACTACAGTTTTTTAAATTTGCTCTTAAAGTCTTTTAAAACTGAGTTATTTTTTTTGACAAAAAAAACCCACACACTTTTTCCTAGCATGTTTTCCCACTAAAAACCTTTTTTGACAAAGGGTTTTCTTTTTTTGCTTTACCCTTTTTTCGCTAAAACAATCATTATAAAAAATAATGTTGGTTCCTTAAAAAGTCTTTTAAAATTTTTTCAAAAAACACTCACTCAGTTTATTCTGGGGATCAACTAAATAGATTTCATAAATTTTGCCCCATAAAAACCTTCTGTCGTGATATGCTTTTTTTCCCAATTTTAATGTTGGACAGAAAAAAAACTAAAAGATCAAAATTATAACGTAAACTTTTTTGTAATAGGTCGAGGAAAAAATATTGTTTTTCCACACCCAGTCTGTCCCAAAAATAAAGGGAACCCAATGAGGGGGTTTTTGTCTAAAAAGTTTAACAAGGGGCTTTGACACCATAGTTTTATAAAAAATTTTAAAATTTAAACCCCAGTTAGTGTTTTTAAATCATACTCTCTGCCCCAAAACTTTTTCCCAGTTAATAAACCCCTTAAAAGGGCCCAAAAAAATGTGAAAAGATTAACCCGGTTGAGTTCTGAAGATCTTTTCTATTTAGACTAATACCCAATTTTTGTTGCTTGTTTTATGCCCTTTAAATATCCTCGCCATTGAAAAAGAACGACGACATTTAATTTTAAAATTTTTGTCAAACGTCTAAGTTTTGCCAGCTAATAAGAATTCCTTTCAAAGATTGTCACTGACGCCCAAAAGTTTCCTTTTTCTTGCCCTTTCTTTTAAGACAGAAATTTTTAAATTTTTCTTTGGGGGAAGTTTTCCCCTTTAAATTTTTGTGCGTGGAATAAAACTGTAAATTTTGTAGAAGTTTTTTTTAAAAAACCAAATTTCTCTTCTGTGGAGGATTACTGTTTGCCCCCAAAGGGCTTTTTTTCGATCTTTTTCCCGGATGTTGTCCTCTGGCAAAAGGGAAATTACATGAAAAGGGGCCAGAGTTTAATGCTTTTCTGAAACTTTTTTGACGGTCAAAAATGAAAATGGGCTTAAAAATTTTCCAAATTTTATGTCCCATTCTAACTATGGTTCTAATTTGCCTTTGTTGCCCATTTTTTCCCAAAACTTTTTTTTTTCCATACGGGGACCCGCATTTTTTGTTCTACATTGGGGTAGTTGTTCTATTTTTGGAAACCTTTTTTTGGGTCGTCAACCCCCTTTGCGTTTTAAAATTAACCATCTTTAGGGGGTACTCAAAAACCAAATAAATTTGGCCTATTCCCCCGTTTTGTTCAAAGCCCTTTTCAAGCCCTGCAAGGTTTTTTAAATTTCAAAAGTTACCCCCCTTTCTCAGGCGCAAATTTGTAACTCCCGATTTTTTCTGGTCCACGGACATTTTTTAAAAAAAACGTATTTTTTTTATTTTTTTAAAAAAATTTTGCAGGTTATCACTTTTTTAGACTTTTCCTGTTTTATCTGTGATTTTTTATTTTAAATGATTTTGACCCCCCCACAAGCTAATCTTTTAAACGGGAAAAAATTAGGGAATTGTTTTAATTTTCCCAAAATCGCAATATGCAGCTTTCCCTGAGGGAAAGAGTTTCTTAAAACAGTTGGGGGCCTTTCCATCATATAATTTTTTTTTTCAGGGGCTCAGTGGGTCCAAATGAACTTAGATTTAAAAATTTAATTGAAATTTGCAAGACCCGAGGGGAATATTCTCCCCATAAGTAGTTTTTTGGGATGAAAACCCCTAAAATATGAATCCCTCGATTGTCAGTTGAAAAAGCCTAACATTTTAGCTAGCTCTCCATCAAAAAAGAAACCCTCCCTTCTTCTTCAGGTTTAAATTGCAAACATTTTTTAAAATTTGCTTGTTAAGTTTGAGATTTAATGTCAAATTTTACTCATTGCTTCTTTTAGCGAAAAAAAAACCCCCTTTTAAAAAACCCTCGGTAGGGTTTAAACTGGCTAACAAATTTTTTCCCTCTTTTTTTAAAATTTTTTTTTAATCTTATTTTTTTTTTGGGGATTCGGGTTATTTTAAACCATACGACTTTGTAGAATATTCAGGGAAAGGTGAAAACCCCTTCGGGTTCCGAAATTCATTACCCAATAGCATATTCAAAAAAAACAAAAGGACGTCTTGAGTTGTTTTTGGGTTTACAAACATTTTTAAAAAAATTTTAAAAAATGAGTGCATTCAAATATATAATCCCAAAATATTCTTTTGGGGCCCCGCACTACAATCTTAAAAATTTAAAAAAACCCTGTTTACCCTCGACATTTCTTTTGACCCCGTCTGACCCCTTTCAAGAAAAGGGTTTAAAAAGTACCCCAAATTAAACAGTTACCCCTTTAAACCCCCTTTTTAAAAAAAAAAATACATCGCGAAAGTGGGGTTTCGTCTTCCGATGAAAGTTTTATCAGAAAACCCGTTAAAACTTTTTTTTGTGTTTTGTGCATCAACGGGGGTGGGGAAAGGTGTGTATGCGGTTCTTTTAAAAATCACCCGGACCCTTTTGGGGTGAGGCCCGGGTTTTTTTTCATTTTTATTACCCCTTTTCGGGACGTTTTTTAATTAAAACTGCAAGCGCCATTCCCAAAAATGACAAAACGTTTAATCCTTTTCCGCAAAAAATAGTTTTAAAAGGGTTTTTAAAAGGGAAATCTGTAAACAAATTTTTGTTTATTGAACCCCAAAGAAGACTTTAGACAAAATTTGGATTCTTAATAAATGGTTTAGGCACCCTTTTTTTTTGGGGCCCCCTGCACAGAAATTTTATAAACTTATGTTTGGGAAATTTCCTCCTTACACATCTTTCTCTTCAGGCACAACTGTTCCCCCGGGTCCATAGAGCAAAGGCAAAAAACAGCGGGGGACAAACATTTATTTTGGGACACTTCTAAGGGCCTAACTGAGCGGGAATAGAAGGGAAATAAAACGATTTAAATTCGTACTTTTTTGTTTGGTGTTTGCTGGTTTCGCAACCCACAGGCAAATTTTAACAAATGACCCTTTTTAAACTGGCTTTTGATCAAAAAAACCGTTTTTTAGCAAATTTAGGGGACGCCATTAATTCTGCAATTGTTTTCCCCAAAAGTATTAAAAGGAAACCAAAAAATTGTTTTCCCAATTTGCCAAGATCGAAATTTGGGACTTTGCGTCGGCCCCTGGTTTATACAGGCTGCCTTCTGACTCAGGATTTCCCAAAATGGGGAAAAATAAAAAAACTTAATAATAAAAACCCTTGTTGGGGGAAATGAACAAAAGGTTGGAAAAAAACGACTTAAATTCTGAGCCGAAAATATTACAAACAAAAAAAACCCCCAAGATCCCCCCCCCAAAAAAAACCCCAAAAAAAGTCACCCAAAACCCCCGGGGCCCCAAAAAAAACCCCCCCAAAAGGCCTTTTTGAAGACGCGCGTGATGACCATAAATATAAAAAAGACAGCACTTGCTTTTGGATTTTAACTGCCCTAGGATTATTTGGCCCTTTTATCTTACTAAAGAAAAAACCCAAAATATTAAGAAATTTAATGTCCATAAGTGTTCGGGCCATAAACCCAATACTTTACTTGCAGTAGAAAAAAACCCCAGCTAACGCCCCCCCCTATTATACCAGGCAAAAAATCTTTTGGGGCCTTATGGCAAAATTTTTTTAGTAATTTTGGCAAGGTAAATCGAGTTTTTTTTTTTCCCCCAGGATTTATCTGATGAGGGGATTTTGGGGGGCCCTTTGGGGGCCTGCTCTCCCCCCCACCACCCCCTGTAATACCCAAAAACACCAGTGTATTTTGCAAAATCCAAAGGTGTTAAACACTTGCTAATGTGACCCTTGCTCTCTAAAAGTGTTCTTATTCTTCTGCTAAGTTGTGCCCTTCAATTAAAATTTTTTGGGGTTTAGTTTCTCTTATTCTCCCTCACTTGGGGTTTTTAAAATTGTTTCGGTTAGTAGAAAACCTTTCTAGTCTTGTGATCTCTCTTTTTTCAAGATTTTTTTAGTCTTTGGGGTTATTTCTTTTTTTTAACCCCGGGCCCCAAATTTTTGGTCATCAGCCTCAACTAGTTTTTCTTTTTCTTTTTTTAATATGTTTCATTAGTTCCACCCAGTTTTGCTAAATTGTTTTTTAATTCCCCTCTGATGCTTCTAAAAGCATGTTTAAAGGGCCGTTATTTCTTTCCCCCATAGGTAGCGGGGATGGGATGTTTTTAATGCGGGTTTCTTCTAAAAAAAACTGGTTTTGCTTCTATTGCTTGTATTATTTGTCTGCTGTTTGTTTTTAAATTTTTTAAGTTCTGTTTTTTTGCATTCGGTTATTGTTGGGGTTTTTGGGTAGGGTGTTTTGGTTTGGGCAACTCCCCTCACGGTCTAATCTTCGGGGGTTTAGCAATGCCAAGGGGGTTTTTGATCGCTAAACTGAGCCTTTGTCTAATTGTGGGTCTTTGTTTAAAAATTTTGATGGGTCGGGTTTGATTTTTAAGCTGTACAGGTTTTCCTTGCTCTTTTTTAAAAAAAAAAATGGTAATTTTTTTGGTTTAAAAAACCCATTAGGGTCTAAAAATTCCCGGGGGTTTTTGGGCCCTTTAAATTTTGGGATAAAATGATTTTGCCCTTTATTTTTCTTTTAAATTTCACGCCGCAAAAAAATTGTAATGGAGGGGTTTCAAAGGAGTCATTTCACTATGTCGTCCCCAGGTTTAAAAAAACATCAAAAATTCTTCTTCACCTTCAATCCCCTTGCCTTTTTTTTTTAAAAAATTTAACTTTTTTTTTTGTTTTTTTAAAAAAATTTGTCCCCAAGCAAAAAGGCTCAATTCTTGACCCGCATAGAAGACTGAAGAGCCCTTTGGGGGTAAAGGGGAAATAAAAATATTTTATTGTTCCAAATAACCCATCTACTATTTGTTTTCCCAGAATAAAAATTCTTACTTTTAAAATTTCCAGACCTAGGAGTTTGTTTGGAAGTAATTGTCCCGGGGATCTGCAGGGCCCTTTTTTTCAAAATAAAAACTTGTTTCAGCAAACGGGGACGAAAAACGGGACAGTAGTCCGTTTTCTGGGACGGGAAATCTTTAAAAAAATTTCTATAAAACTTGGGGGAAAAAGAAATATTTTCTTTACAAATGCAGAATATTTCTTTTCTATTGTGTCTAGGGGCTAACCCAAAAGGGAAAGGGCTGCCCTGGGGTTTCAAGGAATCAAAAGTGATAAAGCATTTAAAACAAAAAGAATAGACGCTGAAGATGCAAAAAGACGGAAACAGGCCCGAAGTTTGAAAAAAATTTTGCGTATGGAAATCGTTTTTCCCATCCCCTTGGATTTTGAGTTATTAAGCGGCTTTGCCCCAAAATTTCAAGGAGCATTAAAAGACAGTTTGGTTCATATGAACTAACTTTTAAGGGAATACAAAGTGTCTTTTAAATTACGGGACACTTTTTCCAAAGTACGGCTTTTTCGACATCTCTTAGGTTGACTTGTTAGCAACCCAAACTTAGCCAAGGGTTTAAATTGAGAAAACAATATCAGCCCACGATTAGCAAAATTATTACAAAAAGAGTAAATTTCTATACATACCCAAAAGGGGGGGCCCAGAGCGACACTTATGGAATTTTTTTTTTTGGGGCCCCCCAGCACGATCCCTTAAAGGGTTTTTTTATTGCTGTGGAAGAGGGAAGAACCATACGAAAGACAAACTGAAAAGTTTATTAATCCTAAAATAACGAAATTACAAGGTTCAATTGAGGGTATTTTAACCCAAAGTCTACGGTAGCGGGTTTAAAACCCTTATATCATTTGATGAAAAAAGAAAATTTTTGGAGGCGGGGGAGGGTCTAGAAGCCCAAAACAGTAGCCCTTGGGGTCTAAAGTTTCCTCCCCCTTTTTCCAGTGTTAGACTTGATGAATATTTAAAAAACGAAAAAAGGGGGTTTAGGGGTTTTGACCTAAGGTCAACAGAGGAAAAATCAGTTGCTTGGGAGGGGGAGAACATTTAAAAAGACGTAATAAACATTCAAATTGATAAAGAAAAAGGGATTTTGGTTTTTAAAAAACCCCCTTAATGTATATTTGTTTTTAATATTTTGTGCGCAGCGGGAATTTTTTCAAGAAACAGATTAAAAGATTCCAATACAAAAATTTTTTTTTTTTTTAAAAAAGCATGTCTGTTCGGGTTTTATCCAAAAGTCCCCAAAAGAAAGAAAAAAAACCCTCTGTTGCGTAGACAAAAAAATTTTCCCAAGTTTAACAAACTAACACAAATGCAAACCCAACTGGGCCCGGCCCCTTTCCCAAAATACAGCCCCAAAACGAAGGTATTTGCTGCCTTTTTTTGCTGTTCCATATTTTAAATTTACTGGAGCATCAAATCACTGTGTTTTAACAGCGGGGAAAAGTTTTGGGTTTCTTTAGAAAACGGGCATAGGGGGAAACCGGCGGGCTTTACCTCTAGGGGGGTTTGTCTTTAATTTTGGGGCCTGGGTTCATTGGCTGAAAGTGCTGTCAGCAAAAAAAAAAAAAAAACTAAATTTCCAAAAAGAACACAGTATGGTTAAAACTAAAAAACAGCTAAACTTAGTTCCTTCAAACTGACAAAAAAAAAAGCATTTCCCGCCCTCGAACATCACGGATGAAGAATTTGTGCCTACAGGTGTTTTTTGGGGGACTACAAAAGCCCAAAATTTTTGGCCTTAAAAGAAAGGAAAGGGCAACTTTTTTCAAAAAACCAGCCCCCGACCGATAAAAAGGAATCCCTTAAAAAAAAAGTAAAGAAACATTAAACTCTGTTTAAACAGCTCACATTAACAACCCCCAAAAGGGCGTTTTTCTTTTTTTTTTACGGTCCAAGCACAAAAAGCCCTTTGGGAAAATTGTTTTGATTAAGACGGGACTTTGGAGTCATTATTTTTTTTTAAATTTTAAAAATAAATTGTTGAGTTAAAAAAAAGAAATCAGCATGGATAAGATATTTGAAGGTTAGGATAAATTTGTTTGAACCCAATGTTCGGGGAAAAGACCCGTTTGTAAAAAGTTTTTAAATGGGGTCTTTTTTGAAGTTATTGACCCAAAAAAAACTTTGGGGAGGAAAAGCTTTTTGTACATGCTATTTCTCAAGTTCCAAGTAAACTAACAAAAAAACCCTCCGTTAAAGAAAGGGGTATTTGTTTTAATCGACTTTAATAAAAAATTTAAACGAAGAAAATCTAGAAGTCGGGGGTCTAAATTAAAACAGAGACTTTTTTTTCCCTTTTATAAGGGATTTAAACGCCTGTTTGGGCAAAAACAACTTCTTACTCAGTTTTAATAAAAGCTTTTGGAAGGGAAACCTAAAATGAGAGGGCTCGGGTTGGTCAAGGGGTAAAGTCCAAGGCTTTCAGTTTTAAGCAGGCTAAGTATGACCCAAAAAAAAAAAAAATTTGGGGAAAAAAAAGGGTCTTACTTTCCCAAACTGCCCCCAAAACATTAGTTGCAAAGAGAGCGCCCAAAAACTTTAAAAAATTCAGACGACAAATGTTTCATGGGGTTTGGTTCTTGCTGGGGCGCATCACGTTGCCAAAAAAAAAAAATAAAAAAAAAAAAAGAAAAGGGGTATTTAAACCCCCCTTTTTTTGGGGCAGTGGGCTAAGGATCTTAATTTTAACGGCCTTGAATTTCCTAGGGCTGTGGGACAAAATTGATCAGTTTAAAGAACAAAAATCCCCCAATTTTAAACTGTTAATGTCTAACATGGTCTGAAAAAACCCAAACCTTCTCCCAAATTTAGGTGTAAAGAAAGCCCAAACAATGGGGCAAACCCAAACCCAAAATCATGTAGACTTACTCCTAATGAAAAAAAAAGGGGGCCCCTTAATGGGTTCCCCCTACAGGGGTGATACCCCCCAAAACAAGGGGTTTAAAATTATTTAGTGCTTTACTACAAAAACCCAACAAAAAAAAAACAAAAAAATTTTTTTGGTAAAAAAAATGTTTAAAAAAAAGGGAATTTCCATCTTTTAAAAGGGCAGCAAAGGGGGAAATAAAAAAATTGAATTACCCCAATTTGACTTTTGATACAAAAACAAATTACCCCCGGAAAAGGGCAGTAAAGTTAGTTTTAAGAACTGGAATCGGTTGAAAAAACTGGGCCCAAATATGTTGTTTACGCAGCCCTTCGAATCATAAATTGTTCCTTATGAAGGACCAACCCAAAGAAATTTCTAAAAAACAGTCTTAATGGGAAATCCAGATTTGCTCTTTTGCCTTCATCTTTGTTAGGTCGGTTGGCCCCCCATTCAAAGCCGGGAATTATACAGAGGCCCCAAATGCTGCAAAATCTTTTTTTAAACCCGCTGCACCCAAAGGGGCGTAAGGGGGGCCCTGTTCTAATAATCAAAACTTATCTGAAATAAAATTTTGACGCCTGAAGCCCAAACAACAGTATGCCCTCAGCCCCTCATTTTTTGGATTTGTGGGGGGGCCCCTTGGTTTGGCCACCCCCAAGAGAATCCAACAGAAAGGGGCCCTTGATCACTTAGTGGAAAGTTTAGAGGGGGCAGCAAATAAAAAATGCAATCTTAAATTTTAAAGTTTAAACCCAAAGACAGGGGAAGTGCCTTATTCTTTCAAAAATTGCGGGGTTTTAGGGACTCTCCCCTTTTATAAGGGCAAGCAGTAACCAGGGGACTTCAGGGTGTCATGCATTGCCCCAGTCATCAGAAAAGTACAGTGTTTCACTTTAAATAACAGGTTTTTTAACGACTCTATGAAAACAATGAGGGGTTTCTTTTAGAGTAAAAGGGGGGGATCCTTAAAGCCCTGCCCAAAACCCGAACACTTTTTTTGACCAACCCCTTGTTAGAAAGGGCGGGTTAATTCCTTATGAGTTTTTTGAACAGCGGGGAAAAGGGTTTTTGACAAAGTACACTTCCCCTAAAGGCCCCGTTCTTTTTTTAGTTTAGAGGAAAGGACATCAGTGATTCTGTTTAAACCAGCATGCTAAAGAAGGTGGCAAAAGTTAGAGTGAAAAACGATGGGGGGACTATCCTTGATTCCTTTTTTAATGGCGGTAGGTTTGTTGGGGGAAACATCTTTGAAAAATTACAAAAAGGGCCCTTTGCTTTAAAATTACAGTTTGGAAATCCCGGGGCATTACTTTTCTGCCCCCCGGGGATGGGGCTGGGAGCTTTTTTTTAAAATTACTGGTGTACAGATTAAACCTTTTTGTTGACCTCCCAATGCTTCAGATGATTGAAAACGGTTTGGGCTTTGGGGGAACAGTTGGGTCCCCACCATTACTGTAAAGCAAAAAAAAAAATATTTGGGACGACTATGACCCAAAGGGAAAAAAGGGTCAAAACTATCTTATGTATTTAGATGCCCCCCAATCTTTTTGGGATGGGCTATGAGTCAATCCCCTTTCCATTAGGGCAATTTTTAAAATGTCCCACAGGACTAAAAGACTTTTAAAAAGTTTTTAAAATGGCTACCTATTTCTAGAAGCTGATCTTTAAAAGGGGGTTCCATTCTAGAAGTTGATTTAAAAATTTCCTCATAAAAACCCCAAATGTTTAAACCTAATGCCTACCCTTGGGCGGCAGGAAAAAAACCCCAAAAAATTTTTCAATGACAAAAAACCCCCTTTAAACTTGTGCCTAATTTTCGAGCCCAAAAAAAATTATGTCTGTCATTACAGACTTCTTAAATTTTTATTTAAGACAGGGTTTTAAAAATTTTGACAGCTGTTCATCTTTAAAATTTGCTTTTGATCAAGAACATTTCTTTGAAACCAAAACATCTGAAAAAACCACGTTTCCAGAATTTAAAACCACAGATGCTTCAAAAAAAAAGACTTTTTCAAGTTGATGAACAACAGGGTTTTTGGGGAAAGGGGACTAGGGAAAAAATCCGCACAAGCTAAAGAGTTAAAATTGGTCACCAGAGAGAACGGGAAATTTAAAGCTAACTTCAAAACCCTAATTTTTCGGGGACTTCAAAAGTTTTTCATGATCAGTTTTTGGCTAATGATAAAAAAAAAAGAAAGCCCCAAAATTGGAAAAAACCGGGTTTTTTTTGGGGTTTTTCTGTTTTAGAGCTGTGAATTTTTTGATGTTAAAATTTTCTTTAGGGACTATTTTAAAACCCCCTTGCATCCAAAAGCCAGAGTTCGTACACAGTTTCAGATTCTTTTGTAATCAAACATCCCTACTAAAAGATTTTTACAAAGCATGGAATTAGAAGTGGGAAAAAAGGGGGCATCCCGGGAAAGGTTTAGGGACACATCGGATTCCCCTAAGATTCGCCTTTGCATTAAAACTTTTCCCAAAAAGGTTTTTGGGTTTAAGATGAAGGATGAATTTTTCTGGTGTTGTGATAAAGGAGTTTTTTGGGTTTGGGTCGAAAATGTCCCAGTTTTTCCCAAGCAAAAAAAAAGTTTTTAAAAAAAAGAAAGGGGGAATATCTGCAGGGTTGTGCAGTAAAACCCAAAACCCCTGAAAATTACAAAAAAAGTTTTTTTTTGGCAATAAGATTTTTCTCAGGACAATTACAAGCGGCGATTTTTTTTCTGCATGGGATTAACAAAAACAGTTGTAACAAAACGGTCTCTTGCCCCGCCCCTAACACAAAAGGTATTTTTTAATCCAGAGTTTTCTTTTGCAATTGGCCTTTGGGGAAAAATAGAAAATCATATGGGTTTTATTTTTCGCAATCGCAAACGTTCAATTATATCTTCATCTAATTTAGAAAAATTAAAAATTATTTATTAATGCTAGTTTGTGTTTTAATTTTTTTTCCCCAGTTCACGATACCCATATTCCCTACCCATAAATCAAATTTAAAAGTTTTGGGGGTTTAAACCCATTGTCGGGCGATTGTTTACCAGGGATTGTCAATCTTCTAAAATTTACTTCTTTAATGATATACTGATGTCAAATAAATCTTGCTTTAAATTTTTTTAAAGATTTTTCCCTTTGCCTTTTCCCTGCCATTTCCCTTTGGCTTCCATTTTTAAATCAAATATATTTCCCAAAATTTAAAAATAGTTCTTGAAGTTTTTTCCCATATCATAAAACCAAAATTCAGAAAAAATTTTTTCCTTTTTTTGCTTGATGTGCACGAATTTTTTTTTTTTTTTAAAAATATATTTTTTGCCCCCAATAAAAATTTTGGGGTTTTGTCTGGAAAGGACTGCCCCAATCTTTTCTTAAATGCTAGTCTAATAAAAAAATTACAATCAAATATTTCTCGTTTTAAATTTCAAAGGGGATTTTTCCTTCACCATTCTTGTTCCAGTGCCATTTTACGAAAGGTTTTTTCCCTTTTTCCCCATTTTCCCGATTTTAATTAAAAATTAAAAAAAATAATTAAGCGACTGGCCCTGTGTCGGGAGGGTTTTATCTGCAGTTTTCTTTTAACAAAAGATTTTTTGGGGGGCCCAGGTCGTTTTGTTTTTGTCAGTTTCTCGAAAATAATTACACGGGCGGATTAATTTTCAAAATTTTTTTTTAAATCCCCATATGGATCAACCCCCAAAAATGGATCTTTTTCCCCCTGATGCGGTGCCCCCTTCCGCTTTTTCCCGGGAAAAAAAGGTATCTCATTTTAAAACCAAAAGGGAAAAGTTTGTTTGATGAAGACTTTCCTTCAACAAATTTATTGTTTTTTTCTGATTGCTTGTAGGGTTTTTAGCCCTTTTAAAATTCTTCATTATTCTTTTGCACGTAGAATGAGGGCAGCCTTCAAACCCCTTTTCTGTGTTGCGAGAATTGCCCAATCAGCTCTCTGTGATACTGGTAGGAGAAAAAACCCTTTCAGTTTAAACTGTTTGTTAAAGTTTTCAAAAAAAAACCCTGTGATTGTGAACACCCGGAAAATGCCCCCTTTTATGGTAAACTCTATGTTTTAAAACAAAATTGATTCACTTGTCCTTTAAAATTTTTTTCCCCATCATCGACTTGAATCATGCGAGGGATAATTTAAAACGGGCCCCTGTTGGTATATCAGCTTTTTAAAGCGACAGCAACAGCAGAAGCATCTTTTGTGTTAATGGTTCAGCATCTTTGTTTTCTTGAAGCTATATCAATGACTGTAAGGGGTTATTTAAAATTCTTTTTCGTTTTTAATCGTTTTCATGGGGTAAAAAAATAAAAAGATCCATTTAAAGGGTGTCGTTTGGAGTTATATTCAAAAAGTGTGGTCTTTGTATTCTTTTTTAGGGGGCGGGGTAAATAAATTGCCAAATCGCTTGTTTAGAAAACCCAAATTCTTTTGTTTTTGTTCATGACCCCCCGCT
Source organism: Conus canariensis (assembly GCA_033310375.1). Classification (NCBI taxonomy): domain Eukaryota; kingdom Metazoa; phylum Mollusca; class Gastropoda; order Neogastropoda; family Conidae; genus Conus; species Conus canariensis. Next base: position 25,783 of record JAMYXO010000614.1, on the reverse strand, counting down.
GCTTGGCTAAGCTTTTTAATTGCTGTTTTTCCCCTTTCCAAATCCTTTTGGAGGAATAATAGATTTTGTACTTTTTTTTTTCAGCCAATACTTTGTGCAACAAAATACACAGCGGTCATGCAAAGACAATAAACAATATTTCTTGCATTCTTTTGTTTTTCTGATGGTTGATAGTAATCGGAAATTTTGGGGGGGGGCCCAATTTTTCAACTTGTTTCCCGTTTACTAAAAAATATTTTTTTTTATTGCCGGGTTTCAACATCTTTAAATGTGTAAGTTGCATGCCCCTGTTTTTTAAAAGTCTGCCCTTAAAAAAAATCTAACTGCTCCATTCTTTGCTTTTCATGGGTTTGTCTTGTGCAGCGGCTAGTTGCCCCATGCCTTTTAAATTTTCTTTTTCTCTCTTCGTTATTTTGTGGGTTTACAAAAACGGTAATTACTTCCCCCTTGAAAGCAAGGGCGCTTTGGGGCCCACTGCGCCGCCTATCACATTCCGAGGGGAAGCCTTTTTTTATAAATGTTTTTTTTTTAAACATATTTATTTTTTCTGGAATTTTTTCCTTGTTTAACTAAAAAATCTTTGTAGCAAACGAAGCTGTAAGACAGAAATTTCAACTTTGTTTGAGTTTAAAAAATTAAAATTCCCAAAGATTTGCGGTTTTTTTCTAACAAGTTTTTTCCCAAGCATTGTGTATCCTTACACTTAGGCCTCCAAAAACCAGCAGAATGGTATAGGGGGTTTGAAATTTAGTTTTTTCGGTGCTCTTTTTTTAAAAAATAAAAAAAATTTTTTTTAAAAATAAAACATGAACTGCGAGATCTATTTAAACTTTCCCTGAACTTTGATTAAAAAATGACCCAAAAGTTGATAAAAAAAGCTATTATCCCCCTTAAAAGGAAAGGCTGTATTCTTTGGGGGGCGTGTTGGGAAAAAAAAAACGTCCTTTTGGAAATAAAATTCAGCATAGAACAGTACAACAGATGTCGCCAAAAGGGACATTGAAAAGTATCCCCCAACAGGTATGAAGCGCAACTGGGGTCAAAAATTGGTTTAAAAAGTGTTGGGAAAAACGGCTCTTAGTTTGTACACTAAACTAGTTAGTAGATTTGCCCCATTGATTTAAACCCAAGATTTTATGTAGATTTAACACAGGGTTTCCCCTTTTTAAAAAAATCATTAGGGGTCCCCAAAGGGTTTTGATCTGTATTACAGTTTGGAACATTGTTATGCCCTTAATCATTTGGGGTTAAAATTTCTTTTAAACCCTATAGATTTTGTTTCCCTTCCAAAAAAGGGCCCCCAAACCAGAAAAAACAGCAGAAAACTTGTTTGGGGGAAAAGTGACCAGTAAAAAAACCCCCTCATCCTGGGGCCCCGTTTGCAGCAGGAAAAAAAATTAGCAGAGTGGAACAAAACCCAAAAAAAAATTTTAAAGTTTTCAATCAAGAATTAAAAAATCATAATGAAAACATAACACCCCCAACGCCAACGTTGTTTCAATGCCAGCTGTAAATACACAAGTTTTATTTAAAAACCTACAAAAAACCAAAGTTTGGGCATGGAATATTTTAATTTAAAAAAAGTTGCCATTTTTTGGGGTTTATTTCTGCTTTGGGGGGGGTTATTACGGTTTTTAAAATATATTTAAAAAACGCCAGCAAAAACCAAAGCAGTCAAAAAAATTTTCAAAACCCCTAAATACAGAAACCCAAAAAAAAAAGATTTCCCAGAAAGCCAACAACCAAAAAAATCATTTTGATCCCTTTCAGATGGAATAAAAATTTCAAAAACTTAATAAATTTAAATTTTAAATTGACTTGAATAAGAACTTGGTTGGAATAGAGGATGACTTAAGTAAAAAAATTAAAGTAACCCTTTAAATTAAGAAAATTGAGGGGGAATTGATTAAAAAAATTAAGGTAACTTGGGTTAAGAAAAAGATTAAGAACTTGGGTAACTTGATTAAAACTTGGGGGGGGATTAATTAAGGGGCTTTGGGGTAACTTAAAATTTAAAGGGTTGGGGGGGACTTAATTAAGAACTTAATTTAAAGGGTTGGGGTGACTTAATTAAGGGCTTGGGGTGACTTTTAAGGGCTTGGGGTTTACTTAATTTAAAGGGCTTGGGGGCGGAAAAAATGGAAAATGGGGGACCCCTTCTCATTTGTTTTGTCAGCCATTTCTTTGTGACTGAACAGGATGTGCGTGGGCGCTGTGCAAAATGATTCCTTTTCGGGCTGGCCGGCAATATTGTTAAGCGCGATTTAAGAACAGAGAAAGAGGCGCTCAGCTTTTGCAAAAAAAACGTGTTAGCGCACGCCCCCTTTTGCCCCCCAAAAACCTATAAATTTGGGGAATAGTTGACCGACCTTTCCCCGCTGACTCAACAATTTAAACAAATTTTCGGGTTTGGGTGCGCGCTGCGGGGTTGTGTGTGTGTAAAAAAGTGTAGTCATTTTTTAAATACTCCCTTCGTTGGATTAATAAAAATAAGGGAAAAACGACAGAACCTTTTGAAAAAAAAATCCAGAACTCGCCCAAAACTGACAATTTCTATGACACAAGCCATCCGGGTTTACGCCAAAGATACATGCTGCTCTAAAAAAAACCCCGCCGGGGGGTGGCAGCTGAAATGGATGTGAAGAAGGGGATGTTCCCTTGTCAACTAACTTTACTGTGTGCTGTGTTCTGTGTAAAAAAAGGCCTCTTTTCTGTGGGTTAAATCGTAAAAACCCCCCCACACCAACAAACCGAAAGCCACTTTTAAAAAAGGCGAAAAATGGTGGCAAACCCATTCGAGGGAAAGTTTTAAGAACATTTTTGACAAAGCGCACCGCGAGCCCGGTTAAACGCCAGAGTAGGCGCGCGAAAGGGGTGGTTTTATTGGGTTTTTAGGTCAGAAAAATAGGGGGACACACGTTTGTAAACAGGGGCGCTGGGGGGGTGACTTTTCTGCGTCGTTTTTAATTGTGTTGGGCTTTTGGGCTTGCAAAAAAGCTGACAGTTTAACCCCACTGGTAGTAAAAGGGCTGTTTGGGGGAACGCAGACATATTTATTTAGATGACCCGTTCGGCCGGGAAACTGGCTTTTAGTGGAAAAACAGGTGGGTAAAAGGTTTTTGGTTTTATGTCAAAAAAATAACTCAGTTTTAAAAGACTTTAGAGAAAAAATTTAAAAACTGTAGTTTTATTCCACATGAAAGGGGCAGGGGCGCATTTTATGAAAGGATGCGTGAAAAAAGATGTTATTGAAAACGATCAAGAAAAAAGGGAAAGGGTTAAGCAAAAACTTAAAATCTCAAAAATTTTTTAAATTTTGTGTTAAAAAAAAGATAAACCTAACATTATGTTTGTTTGTAAAATTTTTTACTATTTGAGAACTTTGTAAAAAAGGCCCTTCTGGGTAACCCGCCCGGCAACAGCGAAAAACCGGGTTCAGCCCCGGGTTTGGGGCTGGCGGAGGTGGGTGAGCCAGAATGCCGGGTTTTCCCAGTTTCTCCCGGGCCCATTTGGGAACGACATTCTTCCTAACATCCCCTGGGCCGTTACCGCCCCCGCCATGAATTCTTTCCAACCCCCCACCTGCCCGTTACCAGGGCCCATGGCAACGACATTTTTCTAACATCCCCTGCCCGTTCCGACCCCCCCCCCATGACATTCTTCCAACACCCACCTGCCAGTTACCGAAACCCTTTGGGAACGACTTTTTTCCCAACACCACCTGCCCCGTTAAACCCGACCCATCGCCAAAGACATTCTTTCCCAACACCCACCCTTTCCCCGTTACCAGCCCATGGCAACGACATTCTTCCTAACATCCAACCTGCCGTTACCAGACCCCTGGCATCGGGGCATTCTTCCTAACAAAACCCCCCTGCCAAATTACCAGACCCCCTGGCAAAGACATTCTTCCTAACAACCCCCCTGCCAGTTACCAGACCCCATCGCTTGACAAATTTTTTCCAAAAACCCCCCCCTGCCAGTTACCAGACCCCTGGCCACGGCATTCTTCCCAACCCCCCCACCTGCCCGTTTCCAGGGCCCATCGCCAAAGACATTTTCCTACACCCCCGGGCCCGTTACCAGACCCTTGGGGAAAAAGGGCATTTTCCTAAAAACCCAAACCCGCCCGTTACCGGACCCCTGGCAAAAGACTTCCCTTTCCCAAAACCCCCCCTGCCCGTTTACCCGACCCCTCGTTAAAGACCTTTTTCCCAAACCCCCCAATGCCGTTACCAGGGCCCCTCGCCAGGCATTCCCTTCCCCAACCCCACCTGCCCGTTAACCCGGGCCAAACGCCCCTGGGCATTCTTCCTAACATCCCCTGCCGTTTCCCGACCCAATTTTGCCAAAACGACTTTTTCCCCAAAATCCCCCTGCCAGTTACCAGACCCTTTGCCATGACATTCTTCCCAAACCCCCCTGCCCAATTACCAGGGCCCCTCGCCATGACATTTTCCAAAAACCCATCCCGCCAGGTTTCCAGGGCCCATTTGCCTTTACATTCTTCCCAACATCCAAACTGCCAGGTTTCCAGACCCATCGCCTTACATTCTTCCTAAAAAATCCCCCCTGCCCCGTTACCGACCCCCTCGCCATGACATTCTTTCCAAACATCCCACCCCCGCCAGTTACCCGACCCCTCGCCAAGACATTTTCCTAAATCCACCCGCCGTTACCGACCCCCTCGCCCTGACCCTTTTTCCCAAAAAATCCACCTGCCAGTTACCAGACCCATCGCCAAAGACATTCTTCCCCAACCCTCCCCCCTGGCCTTTTCCAGACCCATCGCCAAGAAATTTTTCCTAACACCCACCCGGCCCCTTAAACCCGAACAAAAGAAAAAAAAAAAATGGGTTTAGGACACACAACCCTTTTGGAAAAATTTCCAGGGGAGACAACTATGAAATTCTTGACTGGGAAAATTTTCCTTTTTTGACCCCAAAAAAGGGACCCCAAGCAGGTTCTGTGTTTCCCTATTCTTGTTTTCCCCTTTTTTTTCCTCCAATGATTCTCCATTTAAAAGTGTTCCTTGCCCTTTTCGGTTCCAGGGGTGAAACTTTTTTCTCCCCCAAAATTTTCCATACACAGTTTTTCTTACGATTTTAAGTCCCTTTCCCCAAAGATCTACCAACCTGTGCAAATGTACACATTTATTTCAACTTAGACCTTTTTTGTCCACTGATTTATCAAACCAGTGTAGAGACCCCTTTTCAAATTTTAGTTTAAAACCCCCTTTTTTTCTCCCCAAAAATTTTGGGTTCAGTGTGTTTTTTTTTTTAAGGTAACGTGTGTTTTTTCTTTAAAAGATTTGAATTTTAAACCCTTTTTTTTTTTTTAATCTCCTTGATTTTCCAAGCAGCGTGTAGGGCTTTAAAATTCTGATTTATACAACCATAAAAAACACACCAAAACACCAACCACAACACCCACACACCACTTAAAAACTATTTTTGAAGTGAAATCTTTTTGGGGCAGGGTTACACTTTTAAGATCCCTCGGGTTTTCATCCCTTTAAATCACTCTAAATTTTATCCCCATGTCTAAAAAATTGCCACACACACACACACAACAAAACCCCACAACAAAACACACAAACCACACACACAATTTTAATTAAATACCACATTATTTTGCAAAAAGAGTTTAAAAAGAAAATTCTTCTTCTACTACACACCCCCTTTCACACTATTTTTTTTACACACACAGGACATAAGCTGTTCTGAAGGCAAAATTTTCTTGAACACTATTCTTTGCTCTAAGTTCCCCCTGTTTTTTTTAACCTTTTTTCACTTTGGGACGACGTCTGTTTTTCAGCATGTGCCCCCAATGCATCCCGCCCCGGACATCCACTGATGTGGCCAAGGCTTTCCCCAAAAAATTGCAGACACCATGCACAAGTTGTGATACAAAACTGACCCTACAGGGTGAACAAGTTATTTTTTTACGGGAAAGGGGTAGGTTCGGGGAGTGTCCGCCTTTCCCTTTTAAAAGCTGCTCACCTTACTTAAAAAAAACCCGGCTTGGTTTCCCGAGGGGGAAGGGAAGGTAAGGTAATTTTTGCTTTTAGGGCCCCGCTGACCCCCCAAAAAAGGGGTATATCACGGGGGTGTTTTCCCCTTTTAAAAACAACTCCCCAAGCTAAAAAAAAAAATTTTTAACCCCCCCCCCCCCCCCCCCCCCCCACCTTTCACACATTTTTTAAAATACATCTTCTAAAAGCATACCGTAACTTTGGTTTTTTAAAAACTTTCTTCCTTTAAAAATTTTGATCAGATGAAAAAAAGTCAAAACTCTTTTTAAGGGAAAATCAAAGATCAATCAGGTTGCCAGAGAGGAAAAAAAACACAAAAAAAGTGTTTTGGTGCTATTCGAATAAAAACTGAATTGGGTTTTGGCAACTGCATGCAATGATGACAATAAGGAAATGACAAAAGTCCAATTTTTTACGGGGCTGATAGTGCCCTACAATTTTTTTGATAAAACTCCTAGTGTGTCCGAAGGGTTTGGGGGTAAAAAAATTTCAGCAGGCGGGTCCCAAATTTTTTTCAAAATTAATTTATCTTTTTTTTTTTTTTTTTTTATTGTTTTGTTTTGTTTTGTTTCCTGAGGCCAGTCCTTCAGCTGTTTTTTTATTTGTACTTTTTTCTAGCCCAAAAAAAAACGGCCATACAAGGGGCAAATTTTAAAGGGATGGGAATCAATTCTGAGTAAGCAGTGACGGTGATCTATTCAAACCAGGGAAATGTTTATTTCATCGACTTCCGACCCCCCCTTTCCCCCAACATGTTATTTTATACACCTCTGAAAGGTTTTTTATACTTTTTGAAGTGTTTTCCTTTTTAAACTAGGGGGAAAAAAAAAACCAAAAAATGAACTAGTAGGAAAAAATATTTGAAAAAAAAAAAAAGGAAAAACCAAGGGAGGAAATGCCCGAAGGGGGTACCGGGGTAGCCCGGGCCGAGCTGTGGAAAGGGGCATGGAAAATTCGGGGAATGAGGGGACCCAGAGGGCTGGCAAAAACAAAACAAAACCCCCCCCCCCCCCCCCCCCCCCCCCCCAATAATGATACATAAAGACCCCAATTGGTGTAGGGGGGTGCATTTACCTTACTAATTCTTTTTCACTTGTATGTAAGCACATACTTTTATGCTCTTGGATGGATTTTTTTGTACATTTTGTTTTTGGGGGGGTTAAAGTTCATGGAGTGCTTTATTTTATAAAAAAGCAGAAAAAAGAAAATTTAAAAAAAAACGAAGACTTCTTTTTTGTTTGTTTGTTTTTTTTTTGTTTTTTTTTTTTGTCAGCAAAAAAAAACGAAGAGGTGGGAAAACTCACGGCCACTTTGACAAGCATTTCCCGATGTCCTGCTGCCGACTGCGTGATGGGCAGTAAGCTGACGGCGGCAGCCCCCCATCTCCTCGTGCAAAAAGCTCCCGCTCTGGGGTGTGGTCTGCAAATCATGGCGGCACTCCATCACTTTCCCGCACCCCACACACACAAAAGAAAAAACCCTATATATACCCACACATTTTACCCCAATAGGGGGCACATACACCACACCCCACAAACCCCCCACACACCACACACACCCCAACCACAAAAAACAAATGCGTGCCCCAGGGCCCCAGACACGACCCAAACACAGACACAGAGAAAAGGGCTGAGTCTTTCACTGACCCCACACTGAAAAAAATTGAAATTTTTAGCTCAGTTCCCTGTCAAAAAAATCATCAGTAAAAGATGTCGAGAATAGCCCGTCAACAAAGATAAAGCATAAAAATTCCCAATGGTCTGACCAATGAAGACATGGGGAATGAACAGAAAAAAGCCAAACGTTGGGAAACCAAAAGATGTGCCAGAAAAAAAAAAAAAAAAAAAAAAATCACCCGGGAAAAAACTATGTCTTTCCATTGCAAATCAAATTACCTTTTCTTTTGTTTACGGGCAAGATATTAAGCAAATTTTTTGCATGCATTATTTGGTAAACCCAAAAAAAAACACATTTTAAACCCCGGACCCGGGAGATCAAAAACAATGATGGGTGATAAGAGAAGTTTGGGAAATTGTAACACTGTCTGCATTACAGGCCCCCCGTTTGCATCCATGTTTTGGAAGTTTTTCTATGATTGCTCTGTTTCGCCCACTAAAAAAAGGGGTAAAATTTCTTTTGGGGACGGGCCCACCCTGCGCCAAACTGTCCCGTAAAAAAAAGGGGGGGTTTTACTCTCCCCTGAAAGTGAGCTCTAACACAGTTTTCGTCCCTTGCAGCTACCGAACAAGCAGGGAATTTAAACTCATTTTCATTAAATGGATGAAACCCCGTTTTTACACCAAGGAAAGGGTTTCATACATACAAGCTGTTTTTTTCTGTTTTTAAAAATTTTTTTCCGTGTGACTAAGGATAGAAAAAGGGGGAAAAAAATAAAATATATCATAAAAATCACAAAAGGACTTTGGGCACAAAAGTGCAGGGGAACCCAAATTTTTTGTTTTATTAAACTGCAACAGCAGCAAAAAAGATAAAACTGCCCAGCGCTATTGGGACTTTGAATATTACTGTAAATTGTGAAATCAGCTTTATTTTAACTAAAAACTTGATAGTTGCAATGTGAGGGACTGCCAAAGGGGGAAATCTAAAAACCCTCTTACAAAATGATTTAAAAAAACTCCACCAAAAAAACATGGGCAAACGAATCACAAGAAAAAACACAAAAAATTTCGACCTCTTAGGTCTTTTTCAGGCCCCCAGTAAAAACACTCTGGACAACAAAAATGAAGAAACAGCAATACGTTTTTTTGTCAAATTCAACGCAAAGATGGGCATTGAATGTGGAAAAAACCCTTTATGTGAATACAAAAAAAATTAAAAAACAAAAAAAATAACACGAACCATGATATTAAACCCCACATCATTTAAAAGAAAAGATGATGCCCTGACTGTGATCCTCCCCGTTTTCAGCCAAAAAAATGCCATCTGTATCAATGCCCCAATATGTTCCCCCCCAAAAAAAGCCCGATTTTTCCCAAATAAACCCTTTTATCCGGGACTTGCTGCTGTGATTTGTGGATCTCTGCCCACTTCAAAAAAAAAACATACCATGGGAAAATGAACAGAGATAAAAATTTAATATGCTGAACGGGAAATAAAACCCGACATTTACAAAAATTCCAATCAAATTATACAAAGGAGCCACCCAAATTTTGTGCTTACCCAAAGCAAAAGTCAGTAAACAGCATTTGAAAAAAAAAAAAAAAAAAAATAAAAAGGAAAAAAAAAAAAAACCCAAAAAACCCCCAAAAAAAAAACAAAGGACCCCCAAAAGTTACCTACCCCAAAGGGGGAACGTTTGAAAACCCCCCCAAGAGCCTTTTTTCCAGGCACAGAAACCCCTCCGAACCCCCCAAATGCACCATGGGAGTTTGGTCTGTCAGCGCACTCGCTCGATTGCTCTGTGCCAAATTTAAAAAAAAAATTTTGTGAAAATTTTTGTACATCCATTTTAAAACAAATTTTTTATACAAAAAACATTGTGTGGGCTCCAGTCTGGGGGCCCCAAAGAATAGGCCAATAGGGGTAGAGCTGAACGCTTTACTTGCAATATATAAGAAAGATTTGTGTATCTTATCACTTGAAACTCGGGTTTTTTTGACCCAAATTTACAATTTAAAATGGACATTTTCTGAAAAGAAAAGGATTTTTCTAAATCTTTAGAAAAACAAAAGGTAGGCTAAAACAATGAAAGGGAAAAAAAAAAAATACTGATGTCCCGGTTTAAAAGGGAAAAAAACTGCAGCGTTACTGGAACACGACAAAAAAGCAGGGAAAAGCACCCCAAAAACAAAGTGTGAAGTAAGCAGTTTTAATGCCCCGACACAAAACAGGTCAAGAAAATTTTCGGCAAAATGCCTTCCTCCGCGACAAAAAAAAAACAGGGCATAAACATGCACAATTTTCTCCCCTTGTGGAAACCCCCTTGGGTTCACAAGGGGGGGGATTGTTTCATGTTTTTTGTCTGTATTTTTTTGTTTGGGTGAGGGAAAATATTGCCCAACATTTTTTTGACCTGTTTTGTGTGGCATTAAAAAATGCGGGTTTCTTCCCCTTTGTTTTGTGTGGGTTTTCTTTCTTTGATGTCCTGGTAGTTGTTTGCCCAGTCAACCCGGGCTAGGAAACATACTTATTTTTGCAAAGTATTTTCCTCAACAAAAATTTAAGATTTAAAAGTTCCCCCGTGCTTTATGACAAAACAAAATTTTATAATCTTTATCAACCCCAATTTTACCAACCCTTAAATTCAGCAAGAGTGCAGCGGGTTAAGAGTTCTTTGGAGCCATGAGTAAATTCCACAAAACCCCCAACCCAAACAAAAAAAAAAAACAGTTTTTTAAAATTTGGGGCCCTAACCCAATCACCACAAAACTGACAAAGTCTGTGCCCCATCCTCTGTATCAAAGATAGGGAAATAACTCCGTTTGGGGCTGTGTTTTTACTATCAATTTAAAAAGTTTAAAGCAGGGTTTAATTTTTTGGCAGTTGTCCACAAAAAAGGGGTCTGCCCAAAAAGGGTTGGCAGGGCCTTTGTAAATATGTATGGGAAAAAGCCTTTAATGCAAGCGGGTTTTTGGGAGGGAAAAGGTTTAAATGATGAAACAAATACTGTGTGCAACATTTACTTGTTACATGGGTAAGGCCCTGATTCGGCTTTTTAATCTCTCAAAATAAAGAAATTTTGAGGGGGATTGATGAGAATTACTTTAGGGGTCTCCCTTAAAAAACCTTGGAATGATAAACCTTTGAAGGCTTAACTTGCAAACAAAAATCTGCAAGAATCAGAAATTCCCTTTGGAAAACTCACTTTTCAATTTTGCCAGTTTTCAGAAATCTCTTTATTTACGGTTCATTGATCTCTTTCAGGTCTTCCCCTTTAGCTTTATGATGTTTTACCAAGTACACTGAGGGAAATTAAAAATTTTAAGGTGGGAAAAAAAGTTTTTCATATGTCAAGTATGATTTTTTTTTGTATGAATTTCTTTCCCGTAGATACCTTTATGAGGGGATTCTACCCTTTCGATCAACTTGCATTTCCTGTATCCTGTTGTTCGTCTTTTTATGCTAAAAAAATTATGCATATATCGAAAAATAAAAAGTTTCAGCCATTTTTTTGGTTGGGGGGGGCGGGCAACCCCCTTTTTGGGGTCATGGGGCCCTGGGGCTGAAAAGGGGCCCAAAATTATGAAGAGGGGCTGAAGCCCTAAGACATGGGAAAGGGTTGGCAAAAACAATTGGGCCCCCTTCAAGAAGGGGCATTCATGTGCCCCAACAATTTTTTCCCTTTAGGGGGGATGTATAATACTTAAAAAGCATTTGACTCCAAAGGAATTGGACGTTCCTGGGAGGATACTCTTTCCCTTTTTTTGAGCTAATTAGGGGGGCCCCCCCATCTCCCCCTCCTACCTTTTTTTCCTTAAAAAAAATTTCCTTTTTTTCTCTATCAAGTCTTAAAAAACCCCTAAAGGATTGATGATTTTTTAAATTTCCTACACTTGTTTTCCTTTCAATAAAAATAAAAAAATATGTATACTGTACACATTTCAAAACATTTATGTACATATAATATATATATTTTTTCCCCCTCGTCCCACTTAACCAAAACTTAAATACATAAAAAGTTACCTTTTGGAGTCTGTTTAACTATGGAAAAAGTTCTTTGCTTGTTTCCCGCTGTGAACACAGAACAAAGGTCACATTTATTTTTAGCGGGTTTCCCTCACCCCTTTAAAAATTATATCTCTAGTCAGATGTGTGTGTGTGTGTGTGTGTGTGTGTGGGGTGTGTGGTTTTGGGGTTTTGTTGTGTGGTGTGTGTCTGTGGGTGTCCGTGTTTTGTGTGTGTTGTCTGTGTTTTGGATCTTTGTGTTTGTGTATTCTGCACATGTGCACATGTGTGAAACAACAATTTCTGCAGAACCTTTCAGATATGACACCTCTCCCAAAACAGACCTAACAAACCCAAAGATGCTGCTAGTATTTCAAAGGACCGAGGTTTTTTAAACCCTGGGTGCAGCCTTTTGATTTTTCGGTGAGGATTTTTGATCTTCCATGTGCCTACCCCTTTCACAAAAAATAAACATACACAAGATCCCAAAAAACATTTTACAGTTCCCTTTTTTTCCATGTTTTTGCACTCAATGAGAAACCATTAAAAATTAAAACCCGCATGCATCATTTTCCAAAAAATAAACACTAAAAAAAGGGGAGTTAAAAAAAAAACCAAAAAAACAGAAAAGTCACATTAAAGAACGCCAGTACGGGAAAAGACAATTTTTGGGGTGCAGGGAAGGGAAAGAAAAAAAGGGAGTATGGTGAAGGGAGGGGGGGTTTTTAGTTCCTAAATTTGGAGAGAACCCCCCACATCCCCCCCTTTCCCTTTCCCCCTCTTCCCTCTTCCCTTTACCAAAGATTAAAAAATTTTCCCTTTAAACAGGCCCTTTTGCAAAACGGGTCCTCTATAGCGTGACTAAAGCGATCTCTAAGGCTTGGGGGCCATTTTGGGGAAAAGATATATTAAAAAATTTTTATTATGGTCTCAACCCAAAACCCTTGGGGTCAGGAAAAACATATGGGGCCCCAAAATTAAAAATTGCTTGGGCCAGTAGTGCTAATTTTTGAGATAATTTTTGCTTTTGCTTTTTCTTTACAAAAATTTGTATTTTTTTCCCTTTCCCTTTTTTTTTAATTTCCCCTAGTTTTGTGGGTTTTCCTAATAAATATTCCTCAAAACATTATGGCCCAAAACATCCTTTTCTCACAAAGTCACAAAAAAGGGGAAAAAAATGACAAAAAGCTGCCATTGGGGGGGGCAACCAAAAAAAACAACAACCAAAACGGTGGGGGGGGTGAAGTTCCCCCACTCAGTAAGTGTTTCATTCTGCGGTTTTTCCCAAAGGGGGCTTTCTGCAGTTCCCCCAATCTTGGTTTGTTACTGCCCCTGACTTGCCCCTCCCGCTGGGTGGCACGCTCTTTCTGTTTAAACACAGAGTTAAAAAACTTCTGTTGTTCTAATCTGATCTCAATCCCTCACACAGCAGAGTGCTGTTAAAAAACTCACCCAAACTGGTTTTAAATTTTTCATGTACTGATGCACTGAGGGAAATGAACACCGTCCCCTATTCATACATTAAATATGTTTAAATTTTCAAAAAAGGGAATCATTCTATGATTCATTAGATCATTTTTAGATGACTAAATTACTTTAAAAATTAAAAAGCACACGACACGTCTACCTCCCCCTTCACCAGATACACATTTAAAATTTTCCATCAGTGAAAATGCAACCCTTGGTTTATTTAAAAGCATTGTGTTACAAGGGGCTTACCAAATGCATATTCAGACATGGGCCCTTTTGGTTTTTTTTTTTAAAAAAAAATGCACGGTGTGGCCGTCCAGATTAAAAAAAAAATTTTTTATTTACTTTAAAAAGATCACCCCAAACACAAACAGCTACGATCACCCTTTTAGGGTTTTCCCCCCCACAAACCCCCATTTTAAAAAACTTAAACTCATATGATGGCTATGAAAAAACTCCCAGCACCCTGGGGAAAAAAAGTGAAACTGTAGACGTTAAAAAAAAACACTCACACACAAAATGGGGGTGGTTTTTTATGGCATGACACAATTTAAACCAAAAAACCCCAGAGACAAGAAAAATAATCACACACATACCCAAAACATGCACCCAACTTCCCAAATTTGTGCATTGCCCACAGCATCTTCCCTGAAGTAAAAAAAACTATAAAATTTTGTTCCTTGTAAGCAGTTTGGGAAAAAAAAGAGACAAAAAAAATAAAAAAATGTTAAAGTAACTATTATGCAAGTTTCTCTCTCGTAAGTGCATAAGACTCCTTTCTTGGGTCCCGCAAGTTTGGAGTAGCAGAAGGTTTTTAGGGGTTCGGCCCCCCCTCCCCCTCCCCCACCCGCCCCCCCCCCCCCTTTTAGCCCCAAAGGGAAAGGGGAAAAAAAAACAAAAAACTAAGTATTCAAATGAAAACAAGAAAAACTGGGAAAATAAAACCCGCAATAACAATCAACAACAAAAGAAGAAATATCAAGCCTTTATGCAGTGTTCCCGTTCCCCTCCAAGCCTAAGCCTTTCCCCTTTCCAAACTTTTTTTGTTGTTTGGGGTTTTGGGTTTCTCTTTGCAGGAGGGGAAAAAAAAGGGAAAAAAAAATCCCATGAAAAAAACCAAAATTACTGTGCCTGCCTTTTCCCTGGTTCCCCAAATCACCAGCTGCATGTATTTCTCTAAAGTCCTCTCCCAAACCTTGTCCAGCGGCCGAAACCCCCTCCCCGGGGGTGAAAAAAATCACCCCAAAAAAATTTTTGGCTACAACAATGTTTTTGTTTAAAATGATCCCTTTAAGTTTCAGGAGGTGATTCAGGAAAAAAACTAGGGCAGTCAAGTGCACTGTTTGTTAGAGAGATTGATGGGAGAGCAAAAAAAAAATGACCCCAAAATACATCAGTAAACTTTATCCTCAAGGTTTTCAGAGATTATGAGAGAAGGGATTTACCAAACTACGTCAGTTTAAAATGACCGTCACAGAGATTTAAAATGCCAAAACTACAGTCGTAAACTGATTGTTTCAGGGGGTTTTAATGACCAATCTAAAAGTCAGGGAAAATGCCGTTTTGAGAGATTTAAAACCCGACCAATCTTCGTCAGGGAAAACTGATCGTTAAAAGAGATTTAATGACCAATCTACAGCAGTTTAAAATGATGTTACAGAGATTTATGCTGTCAAGAAATGACCCAAAAAAAAAAACAAAAAAGCAAAACAGACAAAATTGATGTGTCCCCAAAAAACAAAAATAGCCGCATAACAGATTGACTTTCCATAATGACAGATGGGTGAAATTTAAAACAGAGGCACAGAATTAAAAAAAGAAACAAATTTAAAAATACCCCACCACCCCTCTCCCCTCCCCAAAATAAAAACCAAACCAAGTCGGGGGATTGCCCTTTTCAAAAACTCTTTTTAAAAAAAAGATGTTGTAACACTACAAGATGAGAAAAAAAACAGTTGGACTGGAAAAAACATTCCATTCCAGAGCAATATCAAAAAGGGTGGGTTTCAAACCATTCAAAAGGGGAAAAAAAACAAAAAACTTCTATTTGTAGAGAGTATTTTTTTGGAAATAAAGAATGGTGATTCTAAGGGGAAAGGGGGGAGGGGAGAAAAGGGGGGGGGGGGGGGGAAGGGGGGAACAATTTCCCCTAATTTAGAAAAAGGGCTTACTAACTCCCCCAGTGGCCCGTTCATTTTATTGCTGAATGCAAACCCAGGCTGGGAAAAGAAAAATTGGATGATGAAAAAGCCATTTTACATTCTCTCTTTCATTGCAAAAAAATTCCCTTTTTTATGGGACAAACAAGGGTCAGGGAAACATTTCAAAATTGGCCCAAAATTTCCCAAAAACCGGGGCCCCCACTCAACAACTTTTGGGAGATCCCGAAAATTGCTCTTTTTTTTGTTGGTTTTATTTTTCCTGGCCCCTTTTCAATTTTCTGAAGACTGTGAGACTGCCCGTTAGGCCCGGATCTCAAGATTCTTTTTCAACACACCACACACACAAAACCCACACCCCAACCACACCACCCACCCCACACAAAACACACACATGCACTGGACCTACGAGGGCAGTTTAAAAACACTGCGACCAGAAAAAGGCAGTTCCTGCTTACCCTTTTTTTGGGAAAAGGTCCTTTCCCGGCCCCATCAGTTTCTTTCCCGTTCCCCTTAAACATTCCGGGGCCTTTTAGTTTGGTGAATTTGGTGTTTTATTCGCAACAAGTTTTAACCTGTGGAAAACAATGGGACAACCTTTAAAAATTTCCCTTTCTCTGAAGAAAGGGGCAAGCACAAAATAAATATGAAAACGCATTGCACCAAACCCTGGAAGGGCCTTTTGATAGAAAAATTTAAAAGTTTAAAATTTTTCTTGAAAATACAAATGTATGAAATGTGCCTTTGGGGGTTATTTGCCCTTTTGAAGGTTCTACATTCATGATGGTTATTTTTTTGTGACAGGTTTATTACATTCACCGAATTCAAAACCAAAAAATTTTTAGGGTAAACCCCAATTAGAGTTTTTTTTTCTCTTTTTTTTTGTTTTTTTCAATGATTTAAACCCAATGAAAAAACACGAATCTATTTTTTTTTTATAATGATCAAAAATTTTATCCTTCCCCAAAGGTGCCTTTTTTACCGGGGCGTCCAAAAAAACCTTAAAATTTCTGCATTTTTTTTGAGGGAATGGGTACTTCATGGGAGATTAATCCCCGGGGGGAAAGGGAGAAATTTAAAAATGTTCTGGGAAGCAAAGCAAACCCCAGAGGAAAGGAAAACTTCATTCAAAGAGGGGCCTTTTTTTTCTTGGCCCAAAATTTTAAAACCAAAGACTGAAGATGATGATGATGTGTGATGATGATGATAATAACTTACTGGCAGCCCTCTGACTCAATACGTGCCCGAAGTCCTTTTTTCTGTTGCTGGAGAAAGTAAACCGCTTGGGGCCCCTGCCCGGCGTTTTTCCCGTACCCCACCCCACACAACCCCGCCAAAACACCCCACAACACATACAGGCACCCAAAAACACACCAAAACCAACACACAGAGGCACCCAAAAAACACACACACACACATACACACACACACACAGGCCACCCCAGGGTAAACCCACACCCAAAACCCCCAAAACACACACACACACACCCACACACACACAGAGGCACCCCACAGGGGGTAAAAAACAAAAACCCCAAAACACCCACACACACACACCCACACACCACACACACACCACAAAACCCCCACATTAAAACAAGTATTCTAAAAAAAAATTTTTTTTAGCACTTTACTATTACCAATTCACCTTATTCTGACTCTTAATTGGGCCCACAATTCATTTTTAAGCTCCCAGTTTACAATGAATGGGCCGTTTGAAGAAAAGCTATCTTTGCTTGACTTGGGCCCCAGTTAAGTAAGCAAGATAAAAAATTTTTTTCCTTCCCCCTTTTTTTCATGTTCCAAATTTCTGTATCTTTCAGTGAGAATTCAACAAATGTATTTCTTCCTCCTTTTTCATTTTCAACATTCCTGTTTTTTTCTTTCAGAAAAAAATCAAAAAAGTTTAACTGGATTAGAGGGCATGACAACAGAATTTAAAGGGGTATTAAAATTTTGATCAGTGACACTGGAAAAAAGAAAATTTAAAAATGTATAAAATTTTGATAGTGGGCACTCAGAACCCGAAAATTTAAAAAAATGTAAAATTTTAACAGCGCCCCTGACAAAGGGAAATTTAAAGATGTATAACTGTGATTAGTGGCACTTTAGAACCCCTTTTAGGACTCACATTGTAGGGGGGCAAATGTTTGGGGTCCTTAACAATGCACTTTCAGCATGGCAGGCAGATGACGACGGCGCCCATTCCCACTGCCCAAGCCCCTTTTTTTCGAAACCCAAAAAAACCCGCCCTTTCTGTGCTCTTGGCATTCACCAAAAAATTTAAAAGCGTGCACCACACAAAACCCCTAACCCGCAAGCAAGCACATTGCACCCCACAAAAAAAAACACACACACACACCCCACACACACACACACAATAACACAACCCCACACAAAACCCCACAAAAACACACACACACAAAGAGTCAGTCATTAATTAAATTCATATATAATGTGTTTTTTTTGTGGTTTTTTTTATCATTGAGATTTCATTCAAAAAAGCCTGAATAAAAAATTTGGGTTTTTTTTTTTTTATTAATTTAAATTTATATTTATGTCAAAAATTTCAGTTTTAGTTGGTCAAAACAGATTTTAATTTTACCAAAAACATGGAAAAATAATTTTTAATTTTTATTTTACCTGTAAAGGCTTTGGGTTTTTTTTTTTTTCTGTTTTGACACTGATTAAATGGGATACTAAATAACCAGGAATGCCCGGATACATATAATGCTATAAAATCCAGAAAGAACAATGGGCCCCAACCCCCTGCCGGGGGACATACAAGCAATATCAGAGGATTTTGGGCCCCTTTAAAAATAAACTTCCATGAAAAAAAAAAAAGGGTACATGACCCTAAAGATTTCTTCCATGAAATTAAAAAAAAAAGTACATGAAATCCTAAGGATTTTTTAAAGAAATTAAAAAAAGAAATACATGAATCCCAAGGAATCTTCCCTGAAATTAAAAAAAAAAAGTGCATGACCCCTAAGGATATTTTCCATGAAATAAAAAAAGAGTACATGACTCCAAAAGGTTTACCTTCCAGAAAATTAAAAAAAAGTACATGACTCCTAAGGATATTTTCCCAAAAAATTAAAGATAAGAGTACTGCCCCCCTAAAGGATATCTTCCTGAAATTAAAAAATAAGATTTAAAAGACCCCAAAGGGAAAAACTTCCATGAAATTTAAAGAAAAAAATTTCATGACTCCTAAGGATATTTTCCCCATGAAATTAAAAAAAGAGTAGGGGGACCCCAAGGGTTTAATTTTCCCAAAAAAAATTTAAAAAAAAAGATTACATGACCCCCAAGGGATATCTTCCATAAATTTTTTAAAAAAAAAGAGTCCATGACTCAAAAAGGATATCTTCCATAAAATTTAAAAAAAGAGTAAAATGCCTCTTAAGGATATCTTCCATGAAATTAAAAAAAAGAGAAACATGACTCTTAAGGATATTTTTCCATGAAATTAAAAAAAGAGTAATGACTCAAAAAGGATATTTTTCCATAAAATTTAAAAAAAAAGAGTACATAAAACCCAAAGGAAAATTTTCCCCATAAAATTAAAAAAAAAGTACATGACCTCTAAGGTATCTTCCTTTGAAATTAAAGAAAAGGGTTACACCCCCCCTAAGGAAAAATCTTCAATAAAATTTTTAAAAAAAAAAGGGACTTGACCCCAAATTTTTATTTTCCCCTTTAAATTTAAAAAAAAAAAAAGGAAAACCCCCCCAAAGGGAAATCTTCCATGAAGTTAAAAGAAAAAACAATTGAAAAAAAATAATAAAAAAAGAACTGAAAATTTTTGCTAACCCCCCTCTCTCCCCCCCCAAATCCCCCAAACCTTTTTCCCTTCATGGGGCCCACACAAATTTCAACCAGGGGCGTCACTTTCCCATAAAACTCAAACAAAACTAAACAAAAGACACACAAAAAAACACACAAAAACCCGGAAATTTTCCCCAATAACAGCGACAACAACACCCCCCAAAAGGCCCGCTCATATTCCTTATAATAACAAAAAAAATAACACACATTTATAAAGCGCCCTTTCCAAAAGGGTTCAAAGGGGCTGACAATCCACACTCTCATGTATGCAACAGGGCTGCTTCCCTGGGTAGTGCTACTGAAAAAGCTGCCCCCAGCGCTTTATTCAAATTTTTTCCCATGTCCCTCCAGGTTTAAATTTTCGGTCCAAACTCAATTTCCAAACCTTCAATTTATTCTTTCAATTTCTCATGCAGGGGGGGATGCTATGTGTAATTCCCCCCTATACCAATGGCTCGAGCTCAGGGGTTGGCTGCACCTTTTCCCCGGGGGTTTGGGGGCCGGGGCGCTATGAGTGCACGTAACAATTTGGGGGGAAAAAGAGATACGTGACTCATCAAGGGGGATGACGGATGGTGATTCCATCCCAGATCCGCCCCCCGTGGGGTGGTCCGCCTTTTGGCAAAGGGGGCCCCGGGGGCCGAGATTCGCGTGACCAGCATTTTAAAATTTAAAAAGTCTCCCAGCGAGTCCCAAGGGTAGAGGGCAAGCTGGCCGATGGAGAAGGGGGGGGGGAGGGCCCAATTTTTTTGGGAAATCTTTGCTCGGCCGGGGGGCCCCTTGAGGGGAGCCTTGCCATTAAAAACCTTTTTGGGCAGCACCTTTAGGGGAAACTTTGGGCCCTTTTTCTAGCAGGCAGATCAAATGAAAGGCATTTTGAAATGGTGGGCCCCCTTGCCCATCAGCCTTGGGGGCGCCGCGGTCGGGGTTTCCCTCGGTTTTTGGGAACAGGAAGTCACGCCCCTTTTCCCTTTCCCCGGGGAAGTCTCTCGTTTTTCCCCAACCTTTCGTTCATCCCCGTGCGAACGGATTTTCTCCGAGATGGAATCGAAACCCCCGGGTTCTCCGGGAAAATTAACGAACTCCGAAACAGGGGGAGTGGGGTCGACCCGGGGGTGTCCTTCCCATGTTGGGCACAGGGGGGATAGACAAACCCGGAACAAAAACGACCCGCAAAGAGGAAAACAAGGGGGGGGCCGATCGAAAAAAATCAATTTTAAACTGATCGTTTTCCCTGTGGGGGTCGTGCAAAGGCTCGAAAAGATCGAAAATGAAAAAAATCGAACTAAAACCCCACACGCCACCGGCGTGTGACGGTAGGCTATTAAAAAAGCAATTTTCTACACGGGGGATATCACTGTGTAAAGGGTGTGATAGTTTCTTGGGCACTAAATCTTAATAAGCCAAACAGTGTACACACCCTTACTCGAAAAACGTTCTAAACCTGTGAAGGGTAAAGAGTACAGGTGTGATAGTTTTTTGAGCCCCAAACCTTAATAAGCGGGGGAACCCCGGGACAAAATGCGTGCTGAACCCCAGGGTCGGGAATATGGTGGGGGAACACGAACCCGGGGAGCGGTGCCGACGAAACGCAGTAACAAAGTTTTTGAGAGTGCCGGGAAAAGAGACAAACTTTAAAAAACCTCCCCCAAAATGGGGCCGGTAAAAGAGACAAAAACTTTTTAAAAAATACGCTCCCACCAAAGGGGCCTCCCCCACGGCAAAAAAAAATCAAGGGCAGTGCAAGCCGGAACCAGCACAAAAAGGGGTTTCGAACCCCCAGGCTCGGCAAAAGGGGGGGGGGGAACACCCAAACCCGGCGAGCGGTTTTCCGACGATCGGGTAAACAAAGTCGGGGGGAGTGGGCCCGGGAAAAGAACAAATCTTTTAAAAAAATTTTTCTCCCCAGAGTGCCGGTTTTTAAAAAGAAAAAATCTTTTGATAAATAAACCCCCCACCCCAAAAGCCCAATTTTCAAGCCCCAACGAATCAAGAAAGGGAAAAAAAAAACCCAAAACCCCGCAAAGTTAACACAAAGGCAAGTATAGGCGAGACAGAGCACAAACTTATCTTGCTTTGGAAAGGCAGGCCGAAATGAATGACTTATAGGAATTTTACACTGGTTCTTCCGGGGCCGGAAGTGGGGTGACAACACGTGACTGTCTTATGAAATGCATTGGCCACGGAAAAAATTCGGCCCGACAGAGCGGCTAACTGCCGGTTTAAAGCTATGGTCCCGACATTGGGAAAGTATATGACGCCAAAATTTAATCCCCAAACCCCCGGAGGGCCTGGGGTTCTGCAAAGTGCTCGAGAGATCGACTGAAAACTCGAACTACCCTACACGCCCCCGGGCCCTGTACTGGTAGGGGCTTTTTAATAGCAATTCTTTTACACGTAATCACTGTTATAGGGTGGATATTTTTGGGGCACTAAATTTTAATAACAGATCATGTCACCACCCTTACCGAACACGTTCTACCTGTAAAGGGGTAAAGAGTACAGGTTGTATTTTTTGAGCCCAAACCTTAATAAGGGGAAACCAGCAAAAAAAATGCGTGCTAAACCCCCGGGCTGGGAAAATATGGGGGGGAACACGACGGCGAGGGGTGCCGACGATCCGAGTAACAAATTTTGCGAGAGTGCCGGTAAAAGGAACAAATTTTTTAAAAAATCGCCCCCGGAGTCCCGGGTAAAAGGACAAATTTTTTTAATAAATACGCTCCCCCCAAAGGGACCTTCACCCCGGAAAAAATTACTCGGGGTCTAGTGCAACCCGGGAACCAGCACAAAATGCTTGCTAAACCCAGGCTGGGCAAAAAGGGGGGGGAAACACGACCGGCGAGCGGTGCCGCGATCGCGGTAACAAAGTCCGGGAGTCCCGGGTAAAAGGGAAAAAATCTTTTAATAAATTAACAGCCCCTTTCCCCCCACGAACAGATCAATAGCCCCTCTCCCCCACAAACCATCAGGCCCCCCTTCCCCCACAGAAAAACAAAAGCGACCCTCTCCCCCACGGGAAACACAAAAAGAAAACCCCTTTTCCTGACAAACCCCCTCAAACAGCCCCTCCCCCCCCCC
Organism: Conus canariensis; assembly: GCA_033310375.1. Lineage (NCBI taxonomy): Eukaryota > Metazoa > Mollusca > Gastropoda > Neogastropoda > Conidae > Conus > Conus canariensis. The sequence goes on along the minus strand of JAMYXO010000614.1, from coordinate 3,583 downwards.
ACAAAAACACATCAATAGACCCCCCCCCCCACAGAACACATAAAGGCAAAACCCTTTCCCCCAAAAAACAAAAAAAAGCAAACCCTCCCCCCACAAAAGCATTTTTAAACAAACCCCCCCCCCACAAAAAACACATCAAACAAAACTCTCCCCCCCACAAACACATCAAACTTTCCCCTTTTCCCCACAAAAAAAAACCAAATAAAACCCTCCCCGCAGCACACCAACCCTAAACCTCTCCCCCAAAAACACCTATCTGACCCTCCCCCTGCCAAAGATATCCAACGGCCCTGTCCCTTGCAAAACAATGATTTGACCTCCCCTCGGGCAGAACCCCATACCCGGGCCCCCTTCCCCCAAAGGACATATTTTTTAAATATAAAAAATACATGTAGACACATTAATACAGAAAACACTCATGCTTTGCTTTCCACGCAACCCACCCCCCCCCCCCCCCCCACCCCATACACACCCACCCCAAAACACCTTGGTGTTGGGGATTTTTCCAGCAGCAGGAAGCATTTGGGGTGGGAAAGGGTTGCCCCCGGGGGGACTGAACCATGCCCCCCCCAAAAGCTGTTTGGGGCCCCAAGCGCAGCTAAACCGAAACCCAAATGCCCCCCGGTGGGGAGGTCATGGGCCTCAACATAAACATATAATAGCTCCCGTTACCTTGGAAAACATACATATCAAATAAAGTCAAGTTTTAAACCCCAAAATCGCATTTTCAACCGCAAAAAGGGTCGTTATTAATACACTTACTATCTATTGCTAACAAAATTATTACTTTTCCTTTGGTGGGTTTTCCCAAAACTGAACTCATTTAGGGATCTGCTCAGTGACCCGCATACAAAAAACCCGGCTGCCAGAAATGAGATTTGGCTGAGCCCCCAAGGGTTCGTTCTAAACCTTTTTTTTCCCCTTTCCCAGCCTCGATTTGGGTTTCTGCTCCCCAGTGTTTTAAAGCCCACTGAAATAAACCCCATAATTTTTGCATTCCCCCTTTGCTTAATAAAACAATACCCCTTTTAAATTCTTATTTCCCGGATGTTTTTGCCCTTTGTCATCATGCCCTGCCCCCAGGGCCGATCTTGGGGTGGAAAAAAACCAGCTAATTACAAACAAAAACCCAGCTAAGGGTGACGGTGAGTTTAATTCTTGTCACCTAAAAATTTTGAAATAACAGTCTCTTCATACTAAGGGGGCATAACTTCTACCACGTCTTACACCCCATTAATCAGCTCATCATTAAAAACAAAAGGGTTTGGGGCACTTTAGAAAAATTTAAAGAAGTAGATTTGGGGACTTCAAAACCCAAAAAAAGGGAAGAATCTATACGGAGTGAGAGTTACTAACAACTTTTACATGAAAGAAACACAAAAAAGAATGAAGGGGGACAGCCAAAAAACGGGAAGATCAAAAAACCCTCACACCGGGTTAAATGGAGGGGGCGCTGCTTGGAAAAGCTTTTCCCCCTTCACCGAAAACCCCAGGCACAAATGTCATGGGGAATTTTGGGCACACACTTCCTTGTCCCTGTGAACCCCATCATAAAAACAACACTTCCTTGTCCCTGTGAACACCATCATAAAAGCACCATTTCCCTTTGTCCCTGTGAACATCACAAGAAAGAAAAAAATTTTCTTTATATGAAGGTTCGGCTACCATTTATTTCTTTTTACCCTGAGTACATGTACAACAAGAAAAAATTTCACGGGGGTCTATATTTTTCATCATCACTCTTTCAGAAGTTTATCCAGGGGTATTTGAATGAATTCGTTGCTCACAAGATCTATAATCCCAAATTAATTTATGTTTGTCAACTAACCCAAATAAAGGGGAAAAATTCAAATGCTCACAACCCTCAAATTGTCCCCACCCTGGGGCGCTATATGTCTGAACATCACAAAAAGGGCCAAAAATCGGGGGGGAAGGAGGGGGATGGAGAATGTTTAGAAGGAAGGGGGGGGGGGGGGAGGGGGGGGGGGGGGGTAGGGGCGGGAAAATGGAGAAGTTTAGAAGGAATGGGGGGGGGGGATTTAAAAAAAAAACAACTGTTGAAAAACTTTGCCATTGTCAGTTCAAGTAATTTTAATTTTTCAAATCAACACACATCATGCATCTTTTTAACCCAAAAAGGGGGGGAAAAAAAAGGAAAGGGCCCAGGGTAGGCCCGGGGAACAACCCCAAAGTTAATTTCCAAATCTTTCAAGGGACAGATTTTTCCCCCCACACCCAAAACCCCCAAAATCTTTTTTGTTTAGTTTTTTTAAACTGAATGGGAACTTTTTCCCAAAAATTTAATTTTAAAAAAAAAATTTTTTTTTTAAAAAAAAGGAAAAAAAAAAAAAGGGGTTTTTTTTTTAAAAAAAAAAAATTTTTTTTCCCTTTTTTTAAACATTTTTTTTGGGAAAAAAAAAATTTTGGAACGGGGTTTAAAATTTTTTTTTTTTTAAAAAAAAAAAATTTTTAATTTAAAAAAAGGGAAAAATTTTTTTTTTAAAAAAAAAGGGAAAAGGGGGAAAGGGGGGTTTTTAAAAAAAAAAGGGGGGGGGGGGGGGGGGGAAAAAAAAAGGGAAAAAGGGGGGGGGGAAAAAAAAAAAAAAAACCCCCCAAAAAAAGGGTTTTTTAAAAAAAAAAAATTTTTTTTTTTTGGGGCCCAAAAAAAAACCCCCGGGTTGGAAAAAAAAATTTTAAAAAAACCCCTTTAAAAAAAAAAAAAAAAAAAAAATTTTTTTTTTCTTTTAAATTTTTAACCCAAAAATTTTTTAAAAAAAATTTTTTTCCCAAAAAAAACCCCCCAAAAAAAAAGGGAAAAAAAAAAAAAAAGGGGGGGTTTTTTTAAAAGGGGGGCCCCCCCAAAAAAAAAAAAAAAAAAAAAAAATTTTTTAAAAAAAAAAAAAAAAAAACCCCCAAAAACCCCCCCCAAAAAACCCCCCCCAAAAAAAACAAAAAAAAAAACCCCCCCAAAAAAGGGAAAAAAAAAAAATTTTAAAAAGGGCCTTTTTTTTTTTGGGGGGCCCAAAAAAAAAAGGCCCAAAACCAAAAAAAAAAAAACCCAAAAAAAAAAAAAAAAAAACCCCAAAAAACCCCCAAAAAAAATTTTTCCCCCCGGGGGAAAAAAAAAAAAAAAAAATTTTAAAAATTAAAAAAAAAAACCCCGGGGGAAAAACCCCTTTAAAAAAAAAAAAACCCCCAAAAAAATTTGGGGTTTAAACCCAAAAAAAACCCCCTTTAAAAATTAAAAAAAAAAATTGGGGGAAAAAAAAAACCCCTTGGGGAAAAAAAAGGGGGGGGGGGGGGGGGGGGGGGGGGGGGGGGGGGGGGGGGGGGGGGGGGGGGGGGGGGGGGGGGGGGGGGGGGGGGGGGGGGGGGGGGGGGGGGGGGGGGGGGGGGGGGGGGGCGGGGGGGGGGGGGGGGGGGGGGGGGGGGGGGGGGGGGGGGGGGGCCCAAATTTTTGGGGGCCCCCCAAAAAAAAATTAAAAAAAATTTTTTTTTCCCCCCCCAAAAAAACCAAATTTTTAAAAATTTTTTCCCCCCCTATTTTCCCTTTAAAAAAAGGGGGTTTTTTTTTTTTGGGGTT
>JAMYXO010006153.1:0-14149 GCA_033310375.1 Conus canariensis | reverse complement strand
ATGAACAAAACTGTGGGAGAAACACATGCATACAGAGCAGATGAACAAAACTGTGAAAAACACATGCATACAGAGCGAAGATGAACAAAACGGTCGAGAAAACACATGCATACAGAGCGGAAGTACAAAATGAGAAAAAACACATACACACACAGAGTTGAAGTACAAATAACAGGAAAAACACATACACACACAGAGTTGAAGTACAAATAACAGGAAAAACACATACACACACAGAGTTGAAGTACAAATAACAGGAAAAAACACATACACACAGAGTGGAAGTACAAAATGGGTGAAAAACCCATCCATACAGAGCAGAAGTGTCATTTTCAGAGCTTACAGTGAAAATGCATGCCACTCTGAAACAGAATGAATGACACTTCTTTATGCAGTGACTAAAAACAATTCATGTGACTTTCACTTTACACTATGCAGCGAATTATGAAAACAATTCATGAGATAATCAACACAAACAACTGCTACCAAAGTCATTAACAGCTTCTGTCTAAATGAAGAACTTTCTACACTACAGTACTATGACAAAACACATGATCCGCATGTCGTCTTCTGAAAAACTTTAAACATCTTCTGCTCTTTCACACACCACACACACACACACACACACACACCACACTCCTTACCCCTAAACACAAGACAGTGAAAAGAAGAGATGCCCATTCTTCGTTAAACTGGATCCAGCTTTCACAAAATGTTGCTTGGATGAGGTTTGGTGCTGCATTATCAGTTGTGGGCAGATTCGCATCATCACTGTAAAACAAACAAAAAAAGAAAAAAAAATTACCTTTCACTTAACACAGCTAACATCAAGCCGAGTTCTTAAAAAAAAAAAAAGAATATTCCAACCTGTATTTTTGTCTAACCTGTATCTTTGGGTCAGAACTCTAACAAACCATTCCTTGACCAATTGTATAATAAATGATAATACAGAGCACTTCAAACACAACACTTAGGGCATGCACAAAAAAGTGTACATAGTATTCTTTGAGTACAGCTCAGTGTTTATTCATGAAATATCTTTACACCAAACAATTTCAATATTGCAGTATGTAAAACGAACATTTTGTGAATAATAAAGTTGGGGAAAGGCATGCATATATTAAGAAATAGTGTTGGTGTCAGTGCTCATTACAAACACGCATGCCAACCTGAAACAGAATGCCTGCAGTGAATGTGAACAATTCATGACACAATCAATACATATGTCATCCAAAGCTTTTATCAAAGTTTGAAAGTTTTCTGCACACACACACACGCACACGCACACGCACACACACACACACGCACACCACACACACACAAAACGCACGCACACACACACACACACCCCTACCTTCTTGTAAAACTGAAAACAGCTTTCAGAAGTTCCTGCCCAGAAAAGGTCTACTTCTGCGTTAAAAATCATCCACACGTGGATCAGCAGCTTCACTGAAAAAAAAAGAAAAAAAAGAAACATTATCATTTTGTTTTAAACAGCTAACATCAAGCAGAGCTATCTTCAAATAATTCTATTAGGACCACACCTACAGTAAGAAAATCCAGACTGTATTTTTAGGTCAGAAGTCCGACATGCCATCCTCTGAATAATTATATGATAATGATAAATACAATACACATTAAACACAAAGCTTCGACATACACAGTTTCATTCGTACAAAAACATACAGTGTATAACTCAGAATGAACAGAAAATCTCTGTGTACACCCCTGTTTCAATACTGTTAGTAATATTAGTATCTTTGAACAACAAAAAAAGAACTAGGGGGAAAAACATGCAAGCAGGCTGAAAAACGTCTATGTCAAAGCTAACAATAAAAACACATGCCAACCTGCAACAGAATTCAACAACAACACTCTTGTACATGCATCAGCCAGAAACAATTCATAAGACTATAACAACAAGATAATCAAGAGACATACTACTTTTACATGCATCAGCCAGAAACAATTCATAAGACTATCAACAGAATCAAGGACACTTTTACATGCATCAGCCAGAAACAATTCATAAGACTATCACAGAATCAAGGACACTTTTACATGCATCAGCCAGAAACAATTCATAAGACTATCAACAGAATCAAGGACACTTTACATGCATCAGCCAGAAACAATTCAAAGACTATCAACAGAATCAAGGCACTTTTACATGCATCAGCAGAAACATTCTAAGACTATCACATTACTGAATGCAGTGAATGACAAAAAACAATTCATGACATAATCAACACACACAATTATTTTCAAAACCATTCACAGCTTCTTCAAGTGAACTGGCTACACTATGTTGCTTTAACAACATACATGACCGCAAGGGACCATCTAAAGAAAATCCACACTCTGCCCTTAGATCAGAAGTCTCACAACCCATCTCTTGAGTAATCCTATAAAAATGATAAATACAGTGCATTAACACAAAACCAAGGACAGGCACAGTTTCATGTATACAGAACAACTAATCCATATACTCCTAACAAACACAAAATCATGATGTACATTGCAGTGTTTAGATCCTGTCAGCGAAACAAACATGCTGTAAATAACACAACTGGGGGAACACATGCATACAGAGCAGAACAATAAAACTGTGGAAAAACACAAACACACAGAGTGGAAGTGCAAAACGGGAAAAACACATACACACAGAGTGGAAGTACAAAATGGGAAAAACACATACACACAAAGTGGAAGAACAAAACGGGAAAAACCCCAATACACACACAGTGGAAGTACAAAACGGGAAAAACACATACACACAGAGCGGAAGTACGAAATGGGTGAAAACCTATGCATACAGAGCAGAAGTGTCATTTTCAGAGCTTACAGTGAAAATGCATGCCACTCTGAAACAGAATGAATGACACTTCTTTATGCAGTGACTAAAAACAATACATGTGACTATCACTTTACACAATGCAGTGAATTATGAAAACAATTCATGAGATAATCAACGCAAATATCTGCTACCCAAGTCATTAACAGCTCCTGTCTAAATGAAGAACTTTCCACACTACAGTACTATGACAAAACACATGATCTGCATGTCATCTTCTGAAAAACTTTAAACATCTTCTGCTCTTTCACCACACACACAACACACACCACACACTCCTTACCCCTAAACACAAGGCAGTAAAAAGAAGAGGTGCCCATTCTTCGTTAAATTGCATCCAGCTTTAACAAAATGTTGCTTGGATGAGGTTTGGTGCTGCATTAATCAATCGTGGGCAGATTCCCATCATCACTGTAAAACAAGAAGAAGAGAAAGAATAACCTTTCACTTAAAATAGCTAAAATCAAGCACAGCTCTTTTGAAAAAAAGTAAGAAAATTCCAACTTGTATCTTCGTCCAACCTGTGTCTTTAGGTCAGAACTCTTAACAACCCATCCCTTGAGCAATTATATAATAAATGATAACACAGAGCACATCAAACACAAAACTTAGGGCATACACAAAAAAATTGTCCATAATATTCTTTAAGTACAGTTCAGTGTTTGTTAATGAAATATCTTTACACCAAACAATTTCAATATTGCTGTATGTACAACGAACATTTTGTGACCAATAAAGTTGGGTGAAGGCATGCATATATTAAGAAACAGCGTTGGTGACAGTGCTCATTACAAACATGCATGCCAACCTGTAACAGAATGCCTGCAATAAATGTAAACAATTCATGACACAATCAATACACATGATGTCATCAAAACCTTTTATCAAAGTTTAAAAGTTTTCTGCACACACACACACACACTCACATGCACGCACACAAGCATGCACGCACGCATGCACATACGCACCTTCTTGTAAAACTGAAAACAGCTTTCAGAAGTTCCTGCCCTGACAAGGTTTGCTTTTGCGTTAAAAATCATCCATACGCAGATCAGCAGCTTCACTGAAAAAAAAAAAGAGAGAAACATTATCATTTTGTTTTTTTAAACAGCTAACATCAAGCAGAACTATCTTCAAATAATTCTATTAGGACCACACCTACAGTAAGAAAATCCAGACTGTATTTTTAGGTCAGAAGTCTCACATGCCATCCTCTGAATAATCATATGATAATGATAAATACAATACACATTAAACACAAAGCTTCAACATACACAGTTTCATTCGTACAAAAATATACAGTGTATAACTCAGAATGAACTGAAAATCTTTGTGTACATCCCCATGTTTCAATACTGTTAGTAATATTAGTTTCTTTCAAAAAAAGAACTTGGGGGGAAACATGCATGCAGGCTAAAAGCTTCTATGTCAAAGCTAACAATAAAAACACATGCCAACCTGCAACAGAATCAACGACACTTTTACATGCATCAGCCAGAAACAATTCATAAGACTATCACATTACTCAATGCAGTGAATGACAAAAACAGTTCATGACATAATCAACACACACAATTATTTTCAAAGTCATTCACAACTTCTGTCAGTGAAGAACTGGCTACACTATAGTGCTTTAACAACACACAGGACTGCAAGGGACCATATCAGGGCTGTCACCTCCTCAGTCAATTCCCTACACATTAATAAAAAAAAACACACACACACACACAAATAAATAATTAACAGAGATGTTCTTGAACACAAAAACACTGCACACTGCAAGGTATTTACTACACATTCACACACATACACACTAGGAGATACTCACCAACATCTGTTGCCTTAACTGTTCCACCTTTTCATCTGGTTTGATGGAGTATCATGTTGCTTACAGCTAAGCTGATTGCGAGGGCCCATATTAGGGCTAATATCTTGTCAAAGCTCAGCAAAGCTGTTAAAACAAAGCCAACACAAACACACATGTAACTTAATAAAACAGATTTCCTTAACCATGCTGAAATACTTTCACTCTTTTCTTACATAGAATCTTCAATGAAAGCGCAAATCTCTTTCAGGAAATGAAAATCAGATCAAGTGAAATATCTCTGAACAGTGTTTTCACAGAGTCTGCAATAAAGCATGATGGAGTTCCACCATTGAAACAATGTGGAACTAACTCTATTATCGATGCTTTACCATCAAAAGCATTCTGAAATGTACCCTCAACACAAACAAGGTCATTATCTCAGTAAGGTTGGTCATTTCTTTCATGTAATGACAAGTGAGAAATATGCCTCAAAGCCAGACTGGACTAGACTGGTCTAGCCTAAATACTCTATTAAAAAAATAACAACTATTCTGCTGTGAGACACACCACATCCTGCTCTCCTCGTCAGCTTTGTGCCGCAACATCTTGGCCTGCCTGGATGTCCACTCTGCAAACGCAGTTTTGAAATTTGAATTCAACTGCTACCTGAAACAAATGCAAAACTGTGTACACACACACACACAAAGGGACCGTGCTACTTACCAGCAGAAGATCCAAGTCTAACAATGACTGTCACACCTGATGTCCTGGAAAACCCTCCGTTCGGCTTGCCCCCAAACCTGGGGTAGTCTTCCTCACCTGCAATGACTCAGCATATATACTGCTGTGATTTAGGAACTACTGATGACTGCCTGAATTTTACATGCAGTACATTACACCTTGAACACTAACTCTCCCACACAAGTATCAGTCAGTTACAAGCAGAACTGTTCAACACCTACCAGGCTCTTCAGTGTGGTTTTCTGAGCGGTAAGAGACCTCTTCATTAGCAGAATGTATTCATTCCAAATTCAGGGATCACTGAATCACACATGATGAGTTAATATGCATGCCCCAAACAATACTGCCTCTGTCAATAACACTCACTCGCACACATACATGCACCTCTCCTTGTCCCTGTGTAGTCAGTCAGTTTGAGATGCCTGCATACAAAACACAACTAAGAGACATCCAACAATAATATTATCCCTATGCACAACACACACACACTTACACACACACAGAAACACACCTCGCCACGTCTCTGTCCCTCCAAATGGTTCAGTGTCTTGAGACACCTGCACAGACAAAATAATGAGTTAAAGTATGGGCCCTCAACAAAGTTGCCCCTGTGACTATCACACACTGGTTCACAACCACAATCCCATTCTCAACATCTCTCCCCTCCCCTTCTTCCCATCCTCCCCCTGTCTACTCCCTCCCTGCCCCCCCCCCCCCCCCCCCACACACACACAAAACACACCTCACACATTACTCACCAACACACACAGACACACACTCTTCTCGTATTTGGCTCTCCTCTCTGTCCAATGTCTGTAGTTATCCCGAGACACCTTCCTAAACCTAGAGAACAAAATTAGGTCAGCATAAACTTCCAACAATAATTTCATCCCTGTAAATGACATACACATATAGACACACACAGATACACATCTCACCTCCTTTCCGGCCATCCAAATGGTCCAATGTCTTCTTCAGCAATCTTGAGACATCTGCACAGGAAAACAGATAGTATATGCCCCAAACACTGTTGCCCTTGCAAATAACATACTCACACACCCATACACACCTTCTCTACCCTTCCCTCCCCCCCCCTCCCCCCCCCCCCATCCCTGTGGCTCCCTCCCCACCCTCCACTCTCCCTCCTTCTCCAGCCCTCTTCCCCCACTCTGTCCTTCCAAGCTGTGTTGTTAACACTGAACACCTTTGATTGCAGTCAGCCATTTTATCTGAAACATAAGACACATAACTGCACAGTAACACACACACACACACACACACACACACACACACACACACACATATCCCTGGTCACACAAATTCACATACTTGCACCTTCTCATCTCTACTCCCCTCCACTTCTTCCTTCCCTATTCTCCCAATTCCCCCTCTGTCCAGTCTCAACTCACAAGTCATCAACAATTTCTTTTTCTTTTTAATTCACACAACCCTTTAAAATACATCTTCTAAAAACATACCAGAACCTTCTTTAAAATCTTTCTTCAGTAAATTTCTTAAATCAGATGAAAAATGTTCATCTCTTTCAGAAGTTCAACGATCACATCAAGTGGGACATCTCTGAACAAGGTTTTCATGGAGTCTGCTGTAAAACTTAATGTTTATGTCTCACATCATGCAAATCCCAACTTTCTAAAAAGAATATGTTTCACTGTGAGTGGTACATGACATGGAATGCACCATGGAGCTTCTTCACTTTTTAAAAGATAAGAATGGGTGTAAAAGGAGTGGCCTGTATGCAAATGGAGCCCAGAGCCCTGAAAGCAATGGCAGAAGCGGCAGAGAGGTGTTCAAGCTAGATCTGGTCAAGGAGGAACAAAAGTGAACTTCATAAGGCTTAACTTTCCTACAAATATCAGGTGTCCCAGTGGCTCAGGGGGGCAGCAGAGCGACATCCGGAGTCATGAACCGGGTGTGGCCCAACCCCCCTAGAGTGTCAGGAGATAAGGGCCGAAACACTTGCTTGAAGGGGGCTTCTCTTCTGAGACTCTCTGCTGCCTCGCTCTCCACGAGTTTCTTTCTACCAAATGGCATAAAAGTGTTTCTTCTTTAAAGCCGCCCGGGAACATGGTAAAAACTCTTTCAGGTTTGGATGGATTTTAAATAGTTTGTTACCCATCTTCGAGTTCTATTCCTCTTGCCAGGTCTTCAACATAAGCCAGTGTTTGGGGTTTCCAGCTTCACATCAGATGGGAGTTGACCGTCTTTTCCATTACCTTGCAGAGGCAGCTGATCAGAACTACTGGACAGTAGTTTGAAGGGTTGGTAAGGTCTTTTCCAGGTTTGGGAATCAGAATGATCAGGGCTTTTTGCCAGGGGGGTGGAAACCACCCTGTTGTACAGATATGGTTGTACACTTTTACTATTAGAAGGGTCTGGACACAGCTCTCTGGGAGATGTTTCAAAAGCTGATAATGAACATCATCCAGGCCAGGAGCAGAATCGTTGTAGGTTTGCAGATCTGATTTCAGTTCATCAATTGAAAGAGGTAGATTGTACACTTCGGAGTTGTCTGAAGTGAAGCTGTATGAAGATTTTTCTGTAATTTTTTTTTGTTTGTTTTTTTTGTTTTTTTTTTTTGTTTTTTGTTGAAAAACAGCAGATTTACTTGAGGACGCTGATTTCTGTTGAATGGTGGAAGCCAGCAGATTGGCAACAGCTTGTCAGTTATCAAAGCATCGGCAAGTTTCAGGTGATGAACTGACTGGTTGGTGTTCTTCCCTTTGATTTTCCGGATGATGTTCCAGACTTTTTCATGAATATTTTAGATGTCAGCCTGCAGCAGAAGTTCCTCCAAGACTGATGTTTACTGACTTTAAAAGTGTGTCTTGTTTTGGCTCAGAGCTTTTGATGGGCTTGAGCATTGGGAGCTGAAGGTCTTTGGACTAACTGACAATGAGCCCATTTGCGTACTATTGGGATTTGTTGGCAGTCAGATTTGAACCAAGGTGTTTTAGGCAGTTGGAGTTTATTGCAAGACATTGGAATAAAGGTTTTTGCAGACTTAAAATATTAGTCAGAGATTCTGCTGGGTTTTGATTTTGAAGAATGTCAGTTTCCTGGAGTTCCTTTGAAATATTTGCAGCAAAAAGATTCCTATTAGCCTTCTCATAACCAAGGTGTTGTGGAACAGAGGTGTTTTCAGCTGTTATGGATTTCAATACAACAGGGAAAACGGTCACTTCCATGCAGATCGTCATGGACAAACCACTCTTAGTCCAGGACCAGCGAGGGGTCACATATTGACAAATCTAAACATGAAAGAGCACCTGTGACAGAATGGAGGAAAGTTGGGAGGCCCATCATTCACACAAGTCCAACTCTGAAAAGACATACAAGAAGCAGACTTATGGATAAAGTTCACACTACCCCAAAAGATTATGGCCATTAAAGTCACCTAATAGCAAACAAGGGCGAGGAAGTTCTTCAAACAGACTGACATGGTCCTATGACAAACCAAGACAGGTCGTAGATCTACAGCGAGCAAACTGTAAAGGTATTCATGGAGAGTGACTCTCATAGCTACTGCCTGAAGAGGGGTAATAAGAGCAACAGGGCTGAACATTAAAGCCTGTGGATAAGAAGGGCAATGCCACCTGTTAGTCCCAACATGGAAGGTTGCACAGGTTTCAAAAGAATATTGAAGCCAGAAAGACTGAAGGTTTTCTGGCTTTGAACTTTTGTTTGCTGAAGAGCTACTACCTGAGGTTTAAGTATACTACACAAAAGCTGCAGCTCCTCAAAGTCTGAGTTCAAAGGATTCAACGAGCGCCGTGCCATGCGGACACGTTTGACTGAGCACTCTTCACACGCAGTACGAGTTAACACGCAGCGCAAGGCATTTTTCTGACTTTGCCGGTTTTTTTCACACTGCACCGGCCGAATCTATTCAGGACTTTGTTGCTGTACCATTCAGAAATCTTTTTGACATTTTCTATTTCATTGAATTGAATTGCTTGCTTGCTCTGTATCATGGCTACCAGTGTGGAGACTGGCGTGAACCTCATCTTCATAAAAACAAAAGACATTCCCGATTCATCTGTCAATCGCCCGACAGTTCTGGAATGTGTTTGGCAGGAGAGAGAGAGCAGCCCGTCAGGGGTCGTTGGTTGGAACCCAGCAGATCAACGGCCCCTGGAGAATCTACCCCGCAACAACGAAGGCAAGGAACCAGCTGCTTGTAAAAGGTATGGCAGTTAGAGGAGCTGTTCTACAACTCTCCAACAACAGCCCATTCATTTTAAAGGGTAGCTCCGGGGAGGAAAAACCCTTGACGAAAGTGTGGATAGATAATGTCCCAGTATCTGTTGCTGATGCTGAAACAGAGCACTCCTTTGTGCAAGTAGGCTGTGAACTTTGTTCTTCCATCAAAGCTGAGAGAGCCAACTACGCTGATCATAAGCTGGCAAGATTCTTAACAGGGCGTAGATTTGTCTATATAACTGTCCCTGATGTTCCGCTTGAAAAAAATCCTCATGGTAAGCTTGTTCATGGCTGAACTTTTTCATAAAGAACAGCCAAAGATGTTAAGAAACCCCATCACTTGTTCAAATTGTCTTGAACAGGGACACCACACATCAGGGTGTCAAAAGGACATTGTGTGCTGCGCCTGCAAGCGATCAGGTCACAAGCGGGGAGATACTGCTTGTGAGTTTTCTCCTGTTAAAGAGACTGCAGCACCAGACGGGGAGAACATGAATGCTGAGGGACAGCAGCCATCTGAGACTGAGCCGGAGCAGACCAGCGACAGCCTGAGCTGTGGACGGGACCGACCACTCAGAGGTAGGCCAGGAGAATGCCAGTCCATGCTCAGCTCATCCCTAAAATAAAAATCCAACAGGCTCCTCATCACAGGTCTTAAACCCCAACCAAACGCTGTCGCTCAAGGGAAGGCTCCAGCCCCAAGGCAGAGGGAAGGGTAAGCAACAAAAACAGGATAGTGCACGGTCCAACCGTCACAGTCCTCAGGTATACTCCCCTGAGGTTGGCGACACAGGTGGTTTGTAGACCTTATGTCATCGGACTGCCCTCTTACTGATGACCTGGACCTCCTCAATGGACAGTGATTTGGACTGTGAAAATATCGCATATATTGTGCACAGATGAACCCATAATCTATTATCCTATGGATATGTTACACATATATATGCATATATGCTCTTTAAATGTTATAGGTTTAAAAAACAAAATGAAAAGAAACAGTATTTCATTATCTGAAAAGGCATAAGTTTGATTTTTTTGTTTACAGGAAGCTCATAATGATGTATCAATGTGGGAGAAACAGTGGGGTGGCAAAATCTTTTATAATGCAGGGACAAACAGGAGTCAAGCTGAAATCATTTTAATTTCTAAACATTTTCTGGGGAAAGTACACTTGGAGTTAGTGGTTGAAAGAATGTTAATAGTATCAGTAGAAAATGACCATTAAAGATTCAAACTGGCAAATGTTTATGCCCCCAACAATACAAAGGACAAGTTTATGTTTTTTTTATGAAATTGCAAGAAGTGCTTAACATATTCGGTGAGCAAAACTTAATGGTTTTTGGTGATTTCGACTGTTGTGAACAATAAAATGGATATCATATCCGGTTTATTCCACAGCGAGGCAGAAGTGAAACGATTTAACTCTTTCATTCCTACTTTTCTACGAACCATTACTTCCTCTTGTTCCTAGATTCTTATAATACGAGTATTCCCTTCGTTCCTGGATTTATAGAGAAAAACAAAGAAGTGTAAAGTGAGAACTGCCACATGTGCTGTAGCAAACCGGCCAGAATAGAGCGGCGACCACTTTCCCACTCTGTAGGGGCCGTCTGGCATCCATTCTATTCATAAACACTGCCGCGCGAGCGACCCGGTCGTGACGTGTACCGATGACGCGACTCGCGCGAAGTTCAAAGCGCTTACTGCGAGAACCGATTTTCCGGGCTGCAGGAAGGAAAGGAGGGATTTTGTGCTGCCCGGTTTTCCGGGCTGCAGGAAGGAAGGGTAGGATTTCTGCAAACCAGAAAACCGGGTTGCAGGGATGAAAGAGTTAATACTATAATCAAGAACTTAACACTTTCTGACGTGTGGAGAACATTTCATAATGATGAGAAAGAATTTTCATGGAGTAGAACCAATCCATTTGTTGCTCACCGATTAGACTATTGTTTTGTTTCAGAGGAAATCCTAACTCATTGTGTTTCATGTGAACTGCTAACCATTGCCCACTCTGATCATAAGGCACTGGTAACAGAGCTGAACGTTTGTAATTTTGTAAGAGGCCCGGCCACTGGAGATTTAAAAACAGTTTTCTAAAAGACCAAGTTTGTGTTAATCAAATAAATGAACTATTAGGCAACCTCTTAGATGATACGTAACATTTTTTTTTTTTTTACAGAGTATGGGAAAACAATAGTCTGTAAAAACGGAAATAAAGAACGTTGAGAGCTTAGAGTTGCAGTTATTCGAAAAAGAAGAGGAATTTACTCTCGACCCTGAGAATAATGCTACACAAAGCAAATGCTTCATTTTGAAACAGCAGCTAGAATGACTGCAGGCTGGGAAAGTGAAAGGTGCTCAGATTCCAGCAAGGACCAAGTGGACTGAAGATGCTGAGTGCAATACTAAATATTTTGACAATGTAGAAAACGCAAGAGGCAAGAATAAGATTATAACAAAATTATGTAAACAATCCGGTGAAATAATAACAGGCCAGAAGGGAATACTGGAAGAACAGGTATTCTTCAGAGCAATACATAATCAGACCACAGTTGCACATGATGTCAGGGAGAAAGCAAATTTATTTAAATTACAAAACGAAAATGTCCATGACTCAATGAAGAGGAAGCTGCATCTTGTGAGGGAATGATTACACTGAAAGAAACGACCAATGCTGTAAAACACATGAACAATGGCTCTGCCCCTAGCAGCGATGGACTGACCATAGAATTTTTCACATTAAAAAAAAAAAAAATTGGCAGTGTTCTATGAGGCCTTTCATAAAGGTGAGCTGTCGTATTCACAAAGGTATGGTATTACTAACTTGATACATAAAGCAAAAGAATTACAGAGAGATAATCTGAATAATTGGAGACCTACTACTCTTACTAACTGTGACTTTAAATTATTAGCTAATGTTTTAGCCCTTCAACTTAGCCGAGTCATTAATTAATTAGTTAAAGAAGATCAGGTTGGATACATGATTAAAGGCAGAAACATCGCGATAATCAATCGATCGCGAAGATCAACTGATGACACAATTAACTACCTAAATAAAACTAATCAAGCAGGATACTTGTTGGCCGTTCATTTTTCCAAAGCGTTTGATTCGATAACTAAAGCTTTTCTACTGAATACCTTTGATATGTATGGCTTTGGTTCTGATGTTAAGAAATGGATATCAATACTGATGGACAGTAATTTTGCATCTATAAATCATGGTGGCTGGCTTTCTCAGCCCTTTAGTCTGAATTGTGGCATATGACAGGGTTGTTCATTTTCTCCACTAGTTTTCATTTTCGCCATTAAATTGTTGGCTATCAAAATTAGAAGCAGTACAGTAAATAAGAATTAAGATGCCTACACATTCTCAAACTGAAAACTATTATTTAAAAATAAAGCAAATGGCAGATGGCACCACGTTGTTCCTCGGAGATTGTAATGATATGACCAGATCACTGGAAATATTAACTTCTTTTCAGGAAATATCTGGTATCAAATTAACCCCTTGACTGCTGAGCCTACATGGCAGGAAGTGAATTGCCCAGTGCTGGGCTGGATTGCTGTGGCCGAGCGAAAACTACAGTGTGTTTACTTTTTAGCCCATATCTCTGTCACTACTGAGCCAACACCTAACAAAGTATATATTTTTTGAAAGGAAATTAAATTTGCTGTTTGACTGTATAAATTTGAATACCAGAAAGTATGACAACAAGAAGTGAGGCAAACAGAAATTGAGATGTTAGTAAAAATAACGGTAAAATCATATTATAAATAACAAAAATGAATGACAAAAGAAACAAAAAAGTCAGGAAATGAATATAAAATAAATCAAATAACTGACCTGGTGATAAGATGGTAAAAAATCTGCCCAAACACAGCAACGTGATCCACATGAAAGCACACAATGCACTGATGCCTCCAAGAAACACTTGAACCACTACACTACACAGATTTCATCCAGAGAAGCACAAACACCACAGATTTCTTTTTTTTTTTTCCCACCACAGATTGTTTTTTTCAGCACACAATTCATTGGAGAAGCACGGGCACCAAAGATTTCTGCATACATGTAGTGTGTGTGTGTGTGTGTGTGTGTGGTGTGTGTGTGTGTGTGAGTGATGTTTATGTGAGGCTGCTCAGGCTGTATAGTTGACAATGGTGTGGTAGAGCTCAAAGCAGCCATTGTCAATGCAGAGTGCAGGCTTGGATGGGCAGACAGTGCACATGTACCGGCAGTCGGAGAGCACGCCCCGTGCAGCACACACTCTGCACTTGCGGTAGGGCTTCTCTTTCGTCTCTGTTGGAGGGATGGGCATAGGGAAATGGGCTGCTCCAACTCGCTGTGCATCACCAACACTCCCTGGTGGAGTACGTGCTACTGGTGTGGCAGGATCCACCGGGCGTTGGATAGAGGCAGCAACGAATTCCTGGAGGAAATCCAGGTAATCCTTTTTGTAGCCCCTCTCCTTGGCCACAATGTGTGCATTCAGTGTGGCCACCTGCAGAAAGTGGAAACCCAATTT
>JAMYXO010006152.1:0-14149 GCA_033310375.1 Conus canariensis | reverse complement strand
CCGGGGGCGCGCGCGCCCCGCGGGGCCGCGCGTGCGCCCCCCCCGCGCGCCGCGCCGCCCCGCGCGGCCGGCCGCCGCCCCCGCCCGCCGCCGCCACCGCGCCGCGCCCCCGCCCCCGCCCCCGGGCCGCCGCCGCGCGCCCGCCCGGCCCCCGCGCGCCCGCCGGGCCCCCCGCGCGCGCGCCCCGGGCGGGGAAACCGCGCACGCCCCCCCGCCCCCGCGCGCGCGCCCCCGGGGGGCCCCCGCGCGCCGGCCCCCGGCCCGCGCGCCCCCCCCCCGGGGGCCCGCGCCGCAGCGCGCCCCCGGGCCCCCGCCGGCGCGCGTCGCCCCCCCCCGGGCCCCCGCCCCCCCCCCCGACCGCGCGCCGCGCGCCCGCCCCGCGCGGCCGCCGCGGCGCGCCCCCCGCCCCGCCCCCGCGAGGCCCCGCGCCCCGCCGCGCCCGCCCCCGGCCCCGCGCCCACGCCCCCGCGGCGGCCCCCGGCCCGCGGGCCCCCCCCCGGCGCGCGCGCCCCCCCGCGCCCCCCCGCCCCGGGCCCCCGCCCCACCGGCCGCCCCCCGGGGGCCCGCGCCGAGCCCCCCGGCGACGCGCGCCGCCCGGCCCCGCCGGCGGCCGAGCGGAACCCGCCCCCGCGCGCGCGCGCCCCCCGCCGGCCCCCCCGGGCCCCACCGCCCCCGCCCCCCCCCCCACCCCCCCCCCCCCCCCCGCGCCCCCCCGCCCCCCCCCCCGCCCCGCCCCCCCCGCCGGGCCGGGGCCCCCCCCCCCGCGCCGCCCCCCGACGGCCCCGGGCCCCCCCCCCGCCCGCCCCCCGGCCCCCCCCGACGCCGCCCGCCCCCGCCCCCCGCCCCCCCGCCCCGCGCCCCCGCCGCCCCCCGGCCCGCCCCCCCCCGGGCCCCCCCCCCCCCCCCCGCCGCCCCCCCCCGCCCCCCCCCGCCCCCGCCCCCCCCCCCGGGCCCCCACCCCACGCCGCCCCCCCCCCCCCGCCCCCCCGCCACGCGCGCCCCCGCCCCCCCCGCCGCCCCCGGGGCCCCGGGGCCGACGGCCGCCCGGGCCCGGGCCGGGCCGCCGCCGCCCGCCCCCCGCCCCCGGCCCCCCCCCGCGCCGCCCCCCCCCCGCCCCGGGCCCCCGCGGCCCAGCCCCCGCCCCCCGCCCCGGGCCCGCCCGCGCCGGGGCGCCCGCCCGCCGCCCCCGCCCCCGCCCGCCCCCCCGCCCCCCCGGCGCCGCCCCGGGCCCCCCCCGCGCCCCCGCGGGCCGCGCCCCCCGCGCCCCGCCCGGAGCCCCCCGCGGCCGCGGCCCCCCCGCGCGCCGCCCCCCCCCGCCCCCCACCCGCCCCCCGCGCCGCCCCGCCCACCCCGCCGCCCCCGCCGGCCCGGCCCCCCCGCCCGCCGCCCGGCCCCCCGGGCCGGCCGCCCCCCGCCGCCCGCCCCCCCCCCCCCAGCGCCGGCCCGCCCCGCGCGCCCGCCCGCGCCGGCGCCCCCCCCCCGCCCCCCTGCCCGCCGCCCGCGCCCCGGGCCCCCCCCGCGTACGACGCCCCCCGCGCCCCGGGGGCCCCCGCCCGGCCCCCCGGCCCACCCCGCCCCCCCCGGCACCCCCCCGACCGGCCCCGCACGCCCCCCGCCCCCCGCGCCGGCCCGCCGCCGCCCCCGCGGGCCCCCCCGCCGCCCGCGCCCGCGCCCGCGCGCCCCCCCCGCGCCGCCCGCCCCGGGCGCGCCCCCCCCGCCGCGCCCCCCCGGCCCGCCCCCCCACCCCGGGGCGCCCCCGGCCGCACGCGGCGCCCGCCGCCCGCGCCCGCCCCGCCGCCGCCCCCCCGCGGCCGGGGCCCCCCCCCCCCCCGCCGCGCCCCCCGCGCCCGCCCCCCCGCCGCCGGCGCCCCCGCGCCGCCCGCCGCCCCGCCGGCCGGGCGCACGGCCCCGCGCCCGCCCCCCGCCCCGCCCCGCCCCGCCCCCGCCCCGGGGGGCCCCCGCGCCCCGCCCCCCGACCCGGGGCGGGGCGCCCCCGGCCCCACCCCGGCCCCCCGGGCCCCCCCGCGGGCCGGCCCCCCCCGGCCCCCCCCCCCCCGGCCCCGGGCCCCGCGCCCCCCCCCCCCCCCCCCCGCCCCCGCCCCCCCCGCCCCCCCCCCCCGGCCCCCCCCCCGCGCCGGCCCCCCCCGCCGGGGCCCCCCACCCCCCCGGGCCCGCCGCCCCCCCCCCGCCCCCCCGGCCCCCCCCCCCCCCGCCCCCCCCGGGGGCCCCCCCGCCCCGCCCCCCCCCGGCCGCCGCCCCCCCCCCCCCCCGGGGCGGCCCCCCCCCCCCCCCCCGCCGCCGCCCCGCCGCCCCGCCCCCCCGGGCCCCCGCGACGCCGGGCCCCCCCCGCCCGCGCCCCCGCCGCGCGCCCGCCCCCCCCACGGCCCCCCCGCCCCCCCCCCCCCCGCCCCCGCGCCCCCCCCCCCCCCCCCCCCCCCCGCCCCCCGCGCCGCCCCCGCCCCCCCCGGCCCCCCCCCCCCCCCCGCCCCCCCCCCCCCCCCCGGGGGGGCCCCGCCCCCCCCCCCCCCCCCGGCCCCCCCCCCCCCCCCCGCCCCCCCCCCCGCCCCCCCCCCCCCCCCGCCCCCCCCCCCCCCCCCCCCGGCCCCCCCCCCCCCCCCCCCCCCCCCCCCCCCCCCCCCCGCCCCCCGCCCCGCCCCCCCCCCCCCCCGGGCCCCCCCCCCGGGGCCCCCCCCCCCGCCCCGCCCCCCCCCCCCCCCCCCCGCCCCCCCCCCCCCCCGCCCCGCCCCCCCCCCCGCCGCCCCGCCCCCCCGCCCCCCCCCCCCCCCCCCCCCCCCCCCCCGCCCCCCCCCGCCCCCCCGGCGCCCCCGCCGGGCCCCCCCCCGGCCGGCGCGCCCCCCCCGCCGCCCCCCCCCCCCGGACCCCCCCGCCCGCCCCCCGGGGCCCCCCCCGGGCGCATTTCTTACACACAGAACAGGGTTTAATTAATAGTGTCTTTTTCAAACTACTTTTTTTTCCTTTTTCTTTAGCTCGCGCACATTCCACGCAGCGCACGCACGCAATATTTTTATCTTCTTCTCTTACCCCCACTACTAGAATTATTTCCCCATCCACTTAAAAACTCCAAGAAAACAAACTTCTCTTCAAAAATAAACCACACATTAACTTTATACATAACACAACAAACAAACCAAAAAACACTACAACCACACAATACACACCAACCAAAACCCCCTCCTCCCTCTCCTCAAAAACTCTCCTCAAAAAAATAAAAAAAAACACACACTATCCCTCCCAAATAATAAAACCTAGAGACCCTCCTTTACAAAAAAAAACTCCTCAAAAATCCTACAAACCTCCTCTCAAAACACTCTTCTACTCAGAAACTACCCTATATAGAAAAAAACCCCCTCTCCTCCCCCCAAATTTATAATTCTCAATACTCCTCATATACAATAACCTCCTTATACTATAATTTTTAAAGTACACTCATATAGTTCAACCTCATTAGATACTAACTCTCCCTCTCCACAGTAAACAAAAAACACTCACAGAAGATCAATTATTTCACTCTCACTACTCCTCACTCTGATCTAAGAACCCCTCTCTCACACCTCACTCCCCTCCCAAATTATTATTAAGAAGAGAACTAATATGATAGATGATATACACACCTCAGATGCACAAGAGACACTTCTCTCTATATAGAAAATCTAAAGAGAAGACGATATCAACCTATCAAACCTGCACAGATTTCCGAGATATATAGACATGAGATATATCCTCCCTATCTCCCCCCCTATGATATAGTATGTATTATATTTATTTTTAGGCTATTTCTCTCTCAAAATTCCACTTTTCATCTCGCGAGAAACTCTTTTTTTCTTTTCTTTCTCCTTTATCTTTCTCTTTTTTCCTCTCCTTCCTACCCCTCCTTCTTTCCCTCTTTCATGAGTATCCCGCTCCTCCCTCCTCTATAGATATATCTCCTCCAGCACACACGCATCTTCTTTCTCCGCAGTTTCCTTCCTTCTTTCCTTACGCACGCAGCCCACACTAGATAAGACTCTTTTCTCCTCTCCTTCTCCTCCCTCTCTCCCCCACCCCCTCCCTTACACACACCCTCTCTCCCTCCTCTATCCCCTTCCTCCCACTTCCTCTCCTTCTCCCTCCTTTCCTTCTCTCTCCCTTCCTCTTAGATATAGAC
Organism: Conus canariensis; assembly: GCA_033310375.1. Taxonomy (NCBI): domain Eukaryota; kingdom Metazoa; phylum Mollusca; class Gastropoda; order Neogastropoda; family Conidae; genus Conus; species Conus canariensis. The sequence goes on along the minus strand of JAMYXO010006152.1, from coordinate 9,984 downwards.
CTCTTTCCCCCCCCTCCTCCCCCTCCTCCCCCCCATCCTCCCTCCATCCCCCCTCTAACAATAACGCAATACGTATATAAAACTCCCTCTCCCTCCCTCTCCTATGCACGCACGCGCGCCACTGCCTCACGCGCGCAGCACCCTCCTCTCCCCTCTCGCAGGTGTGTATCCTCACTCACACGCACTTATCTCTCCCTCCGCTCTCCTCACATCCTTTCTCTTCTCCCCCGTTCTCTTTATACCCCCAACGTTCTCCTCCCTCATCTTCCGTCTCGTGCGCCCAGTCGCTCGTTTTTTCTCTTACACGCGTGTGCTGCGTGATTGTGTACGACGTATTGGTGTGTTATGATGATATAGATCGCCATATACGTCCGCTGCGACTACTGTACCCGCTGGACTATTGTCCCCTCCGGCGCGCTCTCGCCTCACTGCCTTCAGATAGATATAATATAGGATACCCACCCCCCCACCCCGCTTGGTTTCGGTTGTAATTTATATGTGTGTTCCCGCTCCTTAGATAGATAGCGGAGATCCGCCGTGCGCGCCGTATATAGAGCCACGCGCACTCGCGCGCGGCCGCCGACGCCCGCGACCCGAGCCCCTGCAGCGAACGCGGCGACGGCAGCGCTCGCGCGCGCGCAGCGCGCGCCGAGCGAGCGCAGCGCGCGGCGCGCGTCGCGCGCCCGCAGGCGACCGCGGGGACGACGCGACGCGCGCGCGCGCGGCGACGCCAGCGCGCGGCGACGCGCGCCGCCGCGTCGCCGCTGACGCCCGCGCGCCGCGACGCGCCGCCGCGTGCGGACCGCCCGCGCGGACCGCGCGCGCGCCGCGCGCGCGCGCGCCGCGGCGACGCGACGCCGAAGCCGCTACCGCGACGACTGCGCCGCGTGCCGCACGCCCGCGCCGCCGCGGCGCGCCTGCCCGCGCCGCCCCGGTGACGCTCGCACGCCGCACGAGCACACCGACACGGCGATAGCGCGCCACGCTCGCGCGCGCGCGCGGGACGACGCCGCCCGCACGCCGCCGACCGGCGCGCGGCACGCACGCTCAGAGGCGCGCCGTCGAGTGTGCGCCGCCGCGCGGCGCGCCGCACGCCGAACGCCCGAGGCGGCCGCGCTGCGGAACAGCGCCGGCGCGGGCGGCGCCGCGCGCACGCGTCACGCCGTCACGCCGCGACCGCGCGCGCGCCGCGCCCAGCCGCGCGCCGACGAAGGGCGAGGACGCGCGGCGCGGCCGACCGCGCCTCACGCACGTCTCGCGCCGCGCCCTCGGGGCCCGCCGTGTGAGCGCGCGCCGCGCACGCTCACGCACGTCGGACCCGCGCCGCGCGCGCGCGCCGCCGCACGCCCCGCGGCGACACCGACGCCGGCCGCGGCCGCAGCGCCGCCGCCCCGTCGCACGCGCCGGCGCCCATAGATCGCGATGCGGAGCGCGCCGCGTGCCCGCGCGCCCGCGGCCACAGCGCGCCGGCCGCGCGCGCGCGCGCGCGCGCCGCCGGACGCGATCGCGCGCGCGACGAACGGCGCGCGGCGCGCGCCGCGCGCCGACGCCGCTCTATGTCCGGGGTCTGTCCGCGCCGCCGCCCGCGCTACCCCCACCCCCCGCCTCCTCGCTCCCCGGCGCGCAGCGCGCGCGCCGACGCGACGACCGGCGGCGCTCAGCACACGCACGCCGCCGCGCGCACGCCCCCGCGGCGGTGCGCCGCGAACGCGCGCCCCGCAGCCCGCGCGACGCGCCCGCACGCCCGCGCGCCGCGCCAGATAGAACCCGCGCGCCGACGCGACCCACCCGCTGCCGCGAGCGCGACGCACGCGCCGCCGCGCGCCTGCCGACCGCGCCGCCCGCGCCGGCCGCGACGGGACCGCGACGCCGAGCGCCGCACGACACGCGCGCGCGCCGCGACGCGCCGCGCGACCTACGCGACGCCGCTCGAGCGACGACGGCGAGCGCCGCCCGCGCCCGACGTCGCGCCGCAGCCGCGTGTGTGCGACGCCGCGGTGCGCGGACCCCGCGCGCCCACCCGCGCCCAGGGCGCCGGCCCGAACGCCGCGCGCGCGCCCCGCGCACGCACGCCGAAACTACGCCGCGACCGGCCTCGGCCGCGGCGCGGTGACGCGCCCAGGCCGCCGCCGACGCGCGCGCCGCGGCGGGCGCCCCCGCGGCTCACGCGCACCCCCGCCCCGTCCCTGTGTGTGTGTCCCTCTCGACGCGGGCGCGACGCCGCGGCGCCGCGCGCGGCTCGCCCGCGCGCGCACGCGCGCGACCGCTCGCGCGCGCCGCGCGGCGCACGCGCGCCCGCGCGCGACCCGGTCGCGCGCCGAACCGCGGCGCGCAGCGCGCCCGCCGCCGCGGCGCGACCCCGGTCGCGACGCCCGCCCGGCGGAACGCCGGGCGCGCCGCGCGACGCCGCCCGCGCAGCACGCGCACGCGCGCGGGCGCACGCGCCGCGCGCGCGACGACGCCGAACGCGCGCTCGACGCGCGCACACGCGCGCGGGACGCGCCCCGCGCGCCGCGCGCGGCGCGCCGGTAGATATAGAGAGAGACGCGCGCGCCTGTGTGTGTGTCCTTCCGCTCTGGTGTGTGCCTCGCGACGCACGCGCGCGCCCGGTGCGCGCCGCCGGGCGCGCGCCGCGCGCGCGTCGATCGCGCCGCACGCGCGCGCCGATGAGCGCGCGGCAGACGCGCGCGACCCGCGCTCCTGCCGACGGGCGCCGCGTCGTTCGCACACGCCGCGCGGCGGCCGCGCGGCGCGCGCCGCGCGAGGGTGGAGCCGCACGCCGCGCTCGCGCCCGCACGCGCGACGCCACGCGCGCCCCCGCCCGCGGTTACCCACCCCGTCGCGCCGCCGCGGAGACCCGCCGCGCGCGCCGGCGGGCACGCGCGCCCGGCCGACGGCCCGCCCCGCGGCGACGCGCCCCCACCCCCGCCACCCGCGGCCTGCGCGCGCCGCGCGCGCGGCGCGCGCACACGCCGCCGCGGCGCCCGACGACGCGCGCCCCGCCCCGCGAGCCCGCGCCGCCCCGAGCGCTACTGCATCAGATAGGCACGCACGCGCCGCCGCGACGCCCGCGTGTGTGTGTGTCGAGCGCGCGGCCGCGTACGCAGTCGCCCGCGGACGCGACCGCCGCGGCCGTGTGTGTCGCGACCAGACGCGCCGCACGCCGCGGCGCGCCCGGCGCGCGGACGACACGCACGCACGCGCACGCGCGCCACGCCGGCGGCGACGCGAAACGACCGAAGCGACCCGGCGAACGCGGCCGCAGCACCGCGGCGCCGAGCCGGGCGCCGCCGCAGCCGCCGCTGCGCGCGCGCGCGCACCCGCGTCGCCGCCGCGCGCCGGCCGACGCGGACGCTCCGCGCGGCGCGCGCACGCCGCCGCGCGAGCCGCGGCGGGCGCGCGCGCGCCGCCCGACGCGCGTGGCGGCGCCGCGGCGCGGCCGAGACGCGACCGACGGAGCCACGCGCCGCGGGCGGCGCGCGGCGCAGACGCGCGCCCCCCGACGCGCGGCCGACGCGCCGCGCCGCGCGGAACGACGCGCGGACGCGCGGCGGCGCGTGGTGTGTGTGCCGAACACACCGCGCGTGGCGCAGACGACCCGCCGCGGAACGCGGACAGCACGCACGGTGACCGCGCGCGCGCCGCGCCGCGCGCGCGCCGCCCACGCGACGCACGCTCGCGCGGGAAAGAGCGCGGCGACGGAGGCGAACGCGGCGCCGCCGCGGGCGTAGCGAGGCGACCGCGCCGCGGCGCCGACCCGCGCGCACGCATAGCCCGCGCGGCGCGCCGCACGCTCAGCCGGCGCCGCGACGCGCGTGTGTCCGCGCGCCTGAACCGACGCGTCGACGCGACGGGCCCGCGCTCCACGCTCTCGCCGCCGCGCGGCCTGCACCGCCCGCGCCCGCGCCGCGCGCCCGACGCGCGCGGCGCGAATATGCGCCGGTCGTCGCGCGCGCGCGACGCGGCGAGCGCGACGCCGCGCCGGCGTCGCGCCGCGCCGCCGGCGCGCCCGCGCGCCGCGATAGCGGCGCCGACGAGCATAGACGGACGCCGTCGCGCGAGCGAGCTCGCCGCCGGACGCCGCACATCGCGCTCGCGCTGCGCTCGACCGCGGCCGCGCGCGTCGCGCCGGCGGCGGTCGCGACGCGCGCTCGACCGCGCGCGTCCGCGGAGCGTGTGTGTGTGCCGGCGCGACGCGCGGCGACGCGCCGCCGCGCGCACGCGCCGCGCTGCCTCACTCGCGCGACACGCGCCCACGCTCCACACAGCGCGCGCGGCGAGCCCGCGACACGCGACGACGCGCGCGCGACTCCGCGCGCAGCGGCGCGCGCGCGCCCGCACACAGCGCGCCGCGCACCGCTCCGGGCGGCCGCGCTCCGGCGCCGACGCGCGCCGCGCGGGCGCGACCGCGCGACGCACACTCGCACGCGAGACGCGGCGCGCGGCGCGCACGCGCGCGAATAGATGGGGCCGACGCCGCACCCGGGCCGCCCCGCCCGCGGGGGCACACGCGCGACGCCGCGCGAGCGCGCGCGCGGACGCGTGCGCGCGACGGAAGCGCTCACGCCCACCGCACGCTCCCGCGCGAACGCCGAGCGCCCGGCGGCGCGCGCCGGCAGCGCGACCGCTGACGGCGCGAGCGGCGCTCCGGGACGGGGGGGGGCGCGCCCCGGCCGGTGCACGCTCGCGCCACGCGCCCGACCGCCCGCGCGCGGGCGAACCGCCGCGACGTCAGCACGCACCCCGGCGCGCTCACGCGCGTGTGTGTGACCGCCAGGCGCCCGCGCGAGACCGGCGCCCCCCGAACGCGGCCGACGCCCGCGCACGCGCGGCGCGCGCGAGCGCGCCGCGACGGCGCGGGCGCGCGCGCCGCGGCCCGGCGCGCCGCAGCACGTTGTCCGCGAACGCCGCGAGCCACCCGCAGCACCCGCTCGCGGCCCGCGCGCACGCCCGCTCGCACGCACGCCGCCCGGGCGCACGCCCGCCGGCTGCGCGCCGCGGCCGCGCACGGACGACGGCGCGCCGACCCGCGCCGCGGATACGACGCGCCGCAGCGCGACGCCGCGCCCGCCTCGGCGCGGCCCGCGAACGCGCGCAGCGGCGGGCTTCACGCCGGCCGCGCGTCGCGACACGCGCGCGCGCGCGCGAGCGGCGCGCCGCGGGAACGCGCAGGCAGACGCCCGCGCGCGTCCAGCGCGCGCGGCGCGACCGCGACCGCCGAACGCCGACCGCCGGCGCCGCCCCCGCGGGGCGCGCGCCGACGCGCGGCCGCCAGCGCCCGACGCGCGGTGCGCCGCGCCCCCGCCTCGGCCGCCCCGCGCCGCGGACCGGCGACCGCGCGGCGGCGCCCGCCGCGGCCGCGAGCGCGCCGCGGCGCCGCCGCGCGACCGAAGCCCGCCGACGCGCCGCCGCGCGACGCGGCACCCGCACCCCCGCCCCGCGGAAGTCCGCACGCCGCGCGCCGACGCAACGCCCTCGGCGATAGCGCGCACGCACGGGAACCGACCGCGCTACACAGACGCTCGTCCTACGCTCGTATAGCATGCGGCGAGCCGCTCCCGCGATCGCGGAACAGCCGAGCTCGTCACGCTCGCCGAACGCGTCGCCCGCGCCCGCGCGGCGTGTCGCCCGCGCGCGCGCGACGCCGACGGCCGGTGCGCCGCCGGCGCGACCCCGCGCCGAGAGCGCGCCGCGCGATCGACGGACGCCGCCGCGCTGGGCCGCCGACCGCCCCGCGTCGCGACGGCCGCCGCGGCCGCCCGCCGCGCCCGCGCCTGACGGGCGGAAAGCGCGGCGCGGCGCGCTCGCACGCGCCGCGCGCCCGCGCCGCTCGCGCCGGCCGGCCGCGCTTGCCGACCTGCGGCGCGCGAGCGCCGCCCGCGCGACGGGCCGACGCGCGACGGTGCGCCCGCCTGAGCGCGCGCCCGCCGCGGCGCGGCGGACCGACGGGCGCGGGCGCGCGCACGCGCGGCGCGTCGACGCGCCGGCCGCGTCGCACGAGCACGCGCCGGAAACGCCCGAACCGCGCGCGTCTCCCGCCCGACGCGCGCGGAGCGCGGACTTTGACGCGAGGTCCGCCGCCCCGCGCGCCACGGAACGCCGCGCGCGAACCAACGGCGCGGACCGCGACGACCGCCGCGGGCGCGCGCGGCGCTCGCGGCTAGCGCGAGCGCCGCGGCGCGACCGCTGCGCGACACGCGTCGCCGCGCGCCCTGTGTCCGCGCCGATGTGTGGCCAGCCTGCGCGCGCGCTACCCGGCGCGGCCGGCGCCCGCGCGCGACGCCCGACCGCGCCGCGCGTGCGGACGCGCGCGGCGCCAGCGCGGTCGCCGGCGCGCGCACAGCGCCCGCACCCCCCAGCGCACGCACGAACGCCGCGGCAGCAGCAGCCGACGCGCGCCACGCACTCAGCGCACCGACGCGGCCGGGCCGCGCGCCCCGCGCGTCCGCCGCGCTGTCGCGCGCGCGCGCGCGCCGGCGCGCGCGGCGACGGCAGCGCGCACGGCCCGGGCCCGACCCGCGCGCGCGCAGCGCGACTGGGCGGCCGGCAGGACGCCGCGCGCGGCCCGCGAGTGCCGCCGCGCGTGACGCGACCCGCGCGCGAGCGACGGCGACCGACGCCGCCGCTCAGCCGCCGCCGCGAAGCGCGACGCGCTCAGCGGACGCGCGCGCCGTGTCGCGCCGCGCGCGCCGGCGCCGCCGACGCCGCCGCCGCGACGCCGGAACGCCGCGACGCGCGCGCCGGCAGGCGGCGCAGCACGCACGCTCACGGCGCGCGCACGCTCTCGCGCGGGCGACGGCCCCGTCCACGCCGCCGCCGACGCGCACGACGCGCGGCCCCGCGACCGACCGCCGCCGGAACCGCGGCGCCCGCCGCCGCGCCCGCCGCGGCCGGCGCCCCCCCACCCCGCTCCACGCGCGCAGCGCGCCGCGCACACACGCGCCCGCCCCGGACGCGCCCGCGCGGACGGCGCCCGGCCGGCCTCGCGCGCAGCGCGACGACCGCGGCGACGCGCGCTGGAATTCGCGCGAGGCGCCGACGACCGGCGGCCGCCCGCGCGCGCGACGGCCGCGGCGCGCGCGGCGCCGTGGCGCGCGCGCGCGCCGACGCGCCCCGCGACGCGCGCGGCGCGCGCCGACGCGCGCCGCGCGCCCGCGCGCCGACGGACGCGAACGCGACGCGCCCGGCGCCGCCCGACGAAGCGCGCGCCTGCGCGCGCGCGCGCGCGCCGACCCGGCGCCCCGCCGCGCGACCCGCCCCACGCGCGGCGCGACCGCGCGGCCGGACGACGGCGCGCGCGCGCGCGCCGCCGCAGGCCCGGGCGCGCGCGCGCGCCGCCGCCGACCGCCGCCGCGCCGGAGCCCGCGCGCGGTGCCCGCGCGCGCGAGACGGGCCCGCCGCCGGGCCCCGGCGCGCGCCAAAACGGCGCCGCGGCGGCCGCGGCGCGCCGCCCGGCCGCGCGACGCGCGGCGGTGGGCCGCGCGCGGACGCAGCGCGCGGCGCCGGGGGCGCGGCGCCCCGCGCCGCCGCGCCCGCGAACCCGCCCCCGCGCCGCGCGCGCGCCCGGCCGCGCCCCCCGGGCGCCGCGCGCGCGCGCCGCCGCGGCGCCCCGGCGCGCGCCCGCGCGCCCGCCGCCGCCCCCCCGCGGACGCGCCCCGGAGGCCGGCCGCGCGGCCGCGGGCCCCGCGCGCCCGCGCCCCCCGACCCCCCGACCGCCGGCCGCCCGCCGGCGCGCCCCGGCCGCCGCCGCCCCGCGCGCGCGCCGCGCCCGCCCCGACCGCGGCCCGCGGGCGCGCAAACCCGCCCGCGCCGGCCGCCCCGCCGCCCCGCCGTGCGCGGCGCGGCCGCCGCGCGCGACCGGCGGCCCCCGCGCCCGGGGCGCGCGCCCCGCCGCGGCCGCGGGGACGCCGCCGCGCCGCCGGCCGACCCGGGCGCGCGCGCGCCCCGGGTCGCCGGACCCCGGCCGCCCCGCGCGCCCGCGCCGCCCGCGCCCGCGGCCCGCGACCGCGAGCGGCCCGCGCGCCCGCGCGCCCGGACCGCCCCGGCGCGCGCCGCCCGCGCCGGGCGCCGCCGCGCCGGCCGGCGACGCGCCGCCCCGGCGCGACGCGACCGCGCGCGGGGCCGCGAGCCGCCGCCCCGACCCGCCGCGCCCCCCCCCCGGGGCCCCCAGTCCCCGCGCGCGCCGCGCCGGCCCCCGGGCCGACGGCGGGCCCGCCCGGCCCGCGGCCGGCGGCGGCGCCGCCCGCGCCGCCGCCCGGCGAACGCCCCGCGGCGGCTGGCGGGCGCGACGCGGCGGCGCGCCCGCCGCCGCCGGCCCCGCGCGGCCCCCCGGCGCGCGCGGCCCGCGCGCCCGCGCCCGCCGCGGGCCGCCGCGCGGGGCGCGCCGCCCGCGCCGCCCGACGCGGGCGGCCCCCCGCGACCGGCGCGCGCCCGCGGCCGCGCGGCCCGCGCCGCGGCCCGCCCGGGGCCGGCGCCGCGGGGGGGCGGCCGACCCCGGCGCCCGGCCGCGCGCCGCCCCGGCGGCCCGACCGGCGCGCGCGCGCCCCGCCCGTGCGCCCGTCGGGCCGGGCCCGGCCCCCCGGGCCGCGCGCGTCCCGCGCGCCCCCGCGCGCGCCGGCCGCGGGGCCCGCGGGCCCAAAACGCGCGGCGCGGCGGCGCGGCCGCCCCGCCGCCGCGCGCCGGCCGCGCCGGCCGGGCGGCCCGCGGAGCGCCGCCGGGCCCGGCCCGCCCGCCCGGCGCGCGCGCCCCGGGACGGCCCGCGGGGGCCCCGGCCGCGCGCGGCGGGGGGCGCCCGCGGCCCGCGGCCCCGCCCGCCGCCGACGCGCGCGCGCCCCGCGCGCCGCCGCGCCGCGGGCGGCCGGCGGGGCCGCCGCCGCGCCGCGCGCGCGGGGCCGCGCCGGGGCGAAGCGGGCCCGGCCGCCCCCGCGCCCGCGGCCGCCGGCCGCGCGCCGCGCGCCGCCCCCGCGACGCGCGGCGCCGCGCCGCGCCCCGCGGCGGCGGCGACGGCGACGCCGGGGCGCCGGGCGCGCCGCGCCCGCCGGGGGAAAAGGGCCGCCCCGCGGACGGCCCGGCGGCGCCGGACCGCGCCCGCGCGCGCGCCGCGCGCGCCGCGCGCGCGCCCGGGGGCGCCGCGCGCGACCGCCGCGCCCCCGAGCGCCGGCCGCGCGCGGACGCGCGCCGGCCGCCCGCGCGCGGGGCGCGCCGCGGCCCGCCGCGGGGCCCCCGCGGCGGGCCCCGGGCCGGCCCCGCGCCCGCCGCGGCGGGGGCCGCCGGGCGGCCCCCCCCCGCGGCCGGGGCCCCGCGCCCGCCGCGCCGGACGCGGCGGGCCGGCCCCGGGCCCGCGGCGCGCCCGGCCGCCCCGCGCCCGCGCCCCGGGCGCGCCCCCGGGGGGGCGCGGCCCGCCCCCGGCGCGCGGCCCGCGCGCCGCCCCGCGCCGCGCCCGCCCCCCGCGCCGCGCCCGCGGGGGCCGCCCGCGCCCCCGCGCGGGGGCGCCGCCGGCGCCCCCGCGGGCGGCCCCGCGCCGCGGCCCGCGCCGCCCCCGGGGCCGGGAGGGGGCCCGGGGCGCCCCCCCCGGGGCGCCCGGGCCAAACCGGCGGCGCGGCCGCGCCCGGGGCCGGCCGGGGCCGGCCCGCGGCGGCCCGCCCCCGGCCGGGCCGGGCCCCCCGGCCCGGGCCCCAAAACCCGGCGGGGCCCCCGGGCCCCCGCGACCGCCGGGGGCCCCCCGCGGGTCCCGGCGGCCCCCCCCCCGGCCCCCCCTTTGGGCCCGCCGCGCGGCCGGGGCCCCCCGGGCGCCCCCCCCACGGGCCCGGGCCCGGCCCCCCCGCCCCCGGGGCCCGGGGCGCCCCCCCGCGGGCGCCCCCGGCCGCCGGCGCCCCCGGCGGCCCCCCGGGAACGGCCGCCCCGCCCCCGGGGGCGCCGGGGCCCCCCGGGCGGCCCCCGGGGCGCGCCCGGCCCCCGGGGCGCGGGCGCGCCCGCGCCCCGCGC